>JJOG01005822.1:0-10378 GCA_000715275.1 Gyrodactylus salaris
TGTCCACTTTGAGGATTTTTAGGTCGTTTGAACTGACATAGGCTTCTTTGTTTAAGATCATGATCTTAGTTTTCTGATTAAGTTCTGGTACCCATCAGAGTTCATTCTAGTAGGACATTTTAAGAAATTGTTCCATCTGAAGATATCGCCGTTCAAAACAAAATTGAGCCTCCTCCATGTCCTCGGGACAACCGGGTTTGTCTTGGATCGTTTTTGTGCCACCAATAATGGGAATTCCCTTCAGGTCCATCTAAATTGAACCGTTTCTCATCACTGAAGATAAGCAAACTCCAATTTGTGCAATTGTTCAGTCTTCAACAATTCAGATGCCCCCTTTCATAGCCACAACATCAGACAAAAAGCTATCACTGCAGCGGATAACAAGCCCTCACCTTCAAAGATTGAACAAAAACTTAAAAGTCAGAGAAATCTGCAACATTATTATTCCCCTTATTGTCAACAACGATTTCCTTTACCCTCATGACTTCAAAATGTGATACCCTAAATTATGATTATTTCTTTTAAAAATACAAAATTCTATTAACAAAAGATGCAAGGACGCAACGTAGAGGAAAAACCTTGAGAGAATCGGCAACCTCGTCGCGAAGAAACAAGTCACTAGACAGAAATTCACATTAACTTAAGTCGCACAAACTGTAGAAGAATCCGAGCCAATAATAATTGACATAATTCGAGAGAATATCGAACAGCCAAACCAGTGAGGCTGTGACAAACCCCTGAAAATCAATCGTAATTGATGAGATCAATTCTACCCTGGTTCCAATTGGAAAGGTTGAAAATGGCAATTATCGCTGGTCACTGGACCAGTAATTTTGGAAAAGAGTATCTCTAGATCATGCAGTTTCGGGACCTGTCATGGATTCTGAATGCGAATTAGATAATAAAAAGTTTCTGAGCGAACGGTAATTGCCTCGGGCCTAAGCAGTACTCATTAGTAGATTTAGGAGATAATCTAGGTGCTAGAAACTTTTTATTATCTAATTCGCATTCAGAATCCATGACAGGTCCCGAAACTGCATGATCTAGAGATACTGGCCTACTGTCCAGTGTAAAGCCGCTGTAAAAGTCTGATGAAAAACTGTGAAAATAGAGCTTGTTTACTGATTAAAACCAAATCATGTTTCATGATAAAAAATAGAATTTCAACGAAATCTCTCAGTGAAATTCATATGAAAAAATGCAATATTAGTAATTAAGTAGAAATGGATTAGTTTTATTTACATTCACAGACCGTTCATTCACTCTCCTCTTGAGAGTCATCTTTTTCACCCTGTTTATTGCCATCAGGTTTAGCCTTTTTATTCTCCTTCTGACGCTGTCTCTTTTTCCTCTTCTTGGAAGACTTCCATTCCTGTCGCTCTTTGAATTCTTCGAGTTTCTTAATACTCTCTGAATCTAACTCTTCCTAGAGAAATTTTGAAAAGAAATTAACTTTTAAGAGAAATTGGCCGATTGCAAAGTGTGGACGATTGATTGGAAAGAACTTCTTCAGAAGATGCGACCCATAAGTTTCGCATTTCAAAAAAACAACACAAAAGACGATGAGTCATTTGCGGCTATCATTCAAGAACATTCCTATCCTAAATGAGAAGTATTACCACATTTTAATTTTACGGGTTTCTCTAACTTAGAGGTATTACCAAGATATCTAATAGGAATCCGATATCTATGGATTTCCATTGATAAAAACAACCGATATTTGTTGCTGATTCAATGTCAAATTATGAGTAGAACTAACCTTTTCCAATTCTTCTGCAAGCGCTTCTTGTCGCATAAATTCACGTCGACGAATGCCACGATAAATGTGAAAGTCTCCACTACCTACACCAGCAGCGGAGCCCCAAACGTTTCTCACAAATTCTGGCGGTGGAGGAACGTAGTTGAGGTCTTTACTTATCGAGACGGCGAGAAGAGCTTTTTCCTTACATAAAATATTTAAGAATTACAGGGTTCTTGAAAATCTTTTCCAATTTCATCTTTTGATATTCTGTAGTTGTCATCTTACAGACAACCTTGTCCGGATCGTCAACATACTCCTCAGGTTCTATTCTTTTTTGGAACATATTTTAAATATTTTAGCTATTCAAACGTTTAATGAATTCAAATTCTAAATTGGATTATCTTTTGGTTTATAAATTTCAGTGATAATTCAAAACAAACTTATGGAATCTTCTAGAAAGGTTCTCACATCTGAGAATGTATCTTGCATGAATACAATCATTCGAGAACTCAATCTAAATCCGGATCTCATAAATGAAATTGAACTAGACAAACTAAAAGACTTGATTAGAAGTTTCGGTGGGTCGATCAGGCCACCAAAAAAGGACTCTTCAAAACCCACTCAAGATACACCCAAAGAAACGATTGCAGACGATTTTGCTAGCGAAGATGAGAATGAGAGTGTTCTCGACTTTGACACCTCGAACGTTATCCAAAGAGAGAGCGACGCATTTCCAGAGTGCAAGAGTGAACTAGAAGAAATTTCAGACGAGAAAATGGAAGAGTCAGTTCAACTAAGGAATAAAGCTCAAGCCTTATTCAGCTCCCAAAAGTTCTCCGAAGCCCTTGAAATGTACACTAAGTCTCTAAAGATTAACGACCAAAGTGCCGTTTGCTTCGCGAAGAGAGCCAATTGCTTGCTCAAGCTTAAGAGGCCTTCCGCTTCTATTAATGACTGTGATAAGGCTCTAGAAATCAATCCAGACTCGTCTCTAGCTTACAAAATTAGGGGTCTCTCTTACAAGTTGATTGGCGATTGGGAAAAAGCATACAAAGACTTGCAAAACTCTCTTAAACTTGACTTTTCCGAAGATATTGTTGATTCTGTCAAAGAATTAGAGCCCATCTACAAGAGGGTAAGTATGCAAAGTAAAGTATTACATTTCAGAGCCAATTTTCCTGATTGGCATTTTTAAATGGAAACTATCAAAATAACTTATTTCGGTGCTTAACATCAGATATTTCTATTCAATAGTTTTAACCTGCTAATTTAAATAATTATCATTCTTTTAATTATAGATTGATGAGCATAACAAAAAGTATTCACGAATCATCAGAGAGAATAAAATTCGCAGAGTAAGAAGGAAGCAAAGGAGCGTTCCCAAGGCTGAACCCACGCAAGGTGGTATGCCAGGAGGTATGCCCGCGGGGATGCCAGCTGGCTTTGAGAATCTCATGAGCGATCCAGACCTCTTGTCCTGCATGCAAGATCCAGAGGTTATGGCTGCGTTGAGTGACATGATGAAGAATCCGATGAACATTATGAAATATCAGAGCAATCCCAAGTTTCAAAAGGTCTTCAAGCTCTTCCAACAAAAGTCCGGCATGAATATTCCCAGTGGTATGAATATTCCAGGAATGTTCAATAAAAACTCATCTACCGAGGAGGATCTTGATTGATAATCTTTAATACATGTTACTTTATTAATCTGACAATTTTCTAAATATTGAGAATTCTCCACCTGATCACTCTCTATCAGTGAAACTTTTTCACTGAAACTTATTAAGTCAATTCCGGATCCTAAGGTCCATTCAAAATTTTTAGTTACATTTTAAGCTATGCATGAAAAGTATATCTACCAGAAAAAAATACGTCTTAGTCACTTATTAACAACTTTTAAAGAATCAAATTTGAAATTATCATCTAGTCGTGGAAAAACAAGACTCACAATCAAATTAAACTTTGTTAAAAATATAAAAAATTCGAATCTTCTAAGACCACTAATTTTCTGCAAACCTTCTAAACAATACTATACACTTGATTGAATTGTATTACATAAACATGGAATCGAACACCCTCATAGATGTAGCGAGTACAAATGAGGATTCTGCCGGTGAAATGCCAGTTTTCTCTGACAAAAAGAATCGTCTCATCAAAAAGAGAAGACCCCAATCCAAATCTTTTAGCCACACCGGCCCAGTTGAAATTCAACAAAATGCCAATATCGATAACCTCACCAATGCATTTCATGGTATTAGCGTGGATTCTGCAACTGCTGCCAACAAACTTCCTTTCGGAAAGAATAGCAAAAAGTCGAGACATGGTTACAAATATTCCGCTCGCAAGGAAAACTCGCGGGACATTCTCTTTCGAAAGTACGATGAGCTGGAAGAACTTTCCGCTGGCAATGAATCTGAAGAGCTGGACCATGTTTTCGAGAGGGAAGAGATTGACAAAAACGTCGCTGAAGAAAGGATCTGTGATCTCCTCTTTGAGTTCTACAACCACGTCAACTTTTTCGAGTTCTACTCCAGCATTAAGGAGCTGAACATTCCCCAAAATATGAGGAAACTTTTCCCATTATTCGTGATTAACTTTGCGATGCAACACCGGTCCATTGAATGTGAATTTACTTCCGAATTATTGGCATATCTCTACAAAAAGTTTATTACACCCCCTCAAATGACGGAAGGGTTCAGCATCGTCTTGAACGAAATGTACGACATTATTCTAGACGTTCCCAAGGCCCCGGAACTAATTGGACGATTCATTGCGAGAGCCATTTCCGATGGAATCATTCAGACAAAGTTTCTGCAAAATATTCGCGAGATGGTCAACGCGGACAGCCAGGGAAATTTGTCACAGGAAAAGTTTTCCTTTAGATCAAATAGCGAATCGAGTGAAGTTCTTGGTGGGAACTCGATTTCCAGTTCTGCCTACGGTAGCCTTGGGACCTCGCTGGACTCTAATGATCATGTCCTGAAGGCGATTAGTACGGCGGAGAATATCCTGGCTATAAATGAGTCATTTATGAAGCTACACGAGGAATGGGGTGAAAAGTGTGGACAACGCGCGAATCGGTTCTTTGTCTTCAAATTTCAACTTCTCATCAGGGACTTTATCTCCAGGGAGAATGTTGAAGAGGTGAATGAGATCCTCTTGGATCTTAATGTGCCACACTTTCATCACGAGTTGGTGTATCAGGTTAGTAAATGTTTCAAATTTTTGACAAATTATGTTCTCTAGAAAAAAATCAATATTTTAATTAGTCAAAAGCGTAGACTTGAAATGAATTTTCTGTATTAGCCAATGAAATTGTAGAAAAATCTAAATTGAATTTCATTGGCCAATGGATTAGTTTAATTCTCATTGGTTGTATCACTACAGATTCTCATGTCGAGCCTCGAAAAGGGCGATGATAAGGAAGTCAAATCACTGTTGAGTCTGTTGAAGAAGCTTTGCGACTCTGTGACTATAACAAAGAATCAACTTGAAATCGGCGTCAATCGTGTCTTTGGGGAGATGCCGTTGATCGACAAGGAGATGCCATGTGCATACATTGTCCTCAACCGTCTCATGAAGAATATCTATGACAGGGAGATTATCTCTGAGAAACTTTTCAAGTCCACCCCCCATAAGAACGGTCGCAAGCGCTTCGTCTCCGAGGGGGACTTCCTCACAAAGTCTAATTGTCTCAGATAGGCTGTCAATCATTCAAAACTCCGGTGCTTGAATTAATATATATATATTTCCATTATATACTGTTGAAGAATAACAAAAAAATAAAAGTTGAAACCTTTTAGAGAATCATTTTCAGCTATAAATTATTCTCATTTTGATAACTCGATTGATTTCATCATTGATTAATATAAATGCTTTGAAACAAACATTCTTAATCTCCTAACTTTTAGTTATTCTCTAGGCATCTTGTCTCGAAAAAGGAATGCGAAAATTGAGAGTGGACTCAATGTTTTATAAGTGATCACTGATCATTCATTTATGCCAGGGGAGTTGAAAAACTGCGAATCATAGGAAGACATGAGCTTAGTAAAGGAAGATTTCAAATTGTACGTTTGTATAGGGGTCTTGCATCGTCGTAGTATTTGATCTTGGAGTTGAGAGTTCTGAAATGGATTTAACACTGTGATTATTTTTATAAATATACAACTTCTATTCATAAAAATTAGTTTGAATTTTGCGTAGATTTCAAAAGTTTCAATTAAAACAAAAGTTTAAAGAATTTCACAAAGTTTAGAGAATTTTCAATCAATTATACCAGATAATCTCAGAAAGCTCAATAACCGAAATAAGTGTGTTTGAAGAAATCTTTTCAAAGAAGGCATTTCTATTGGCTGACGATCACAAGATTGTTTAGAAATTAAAAGAACTAACATTTGTTTTTCAGACATAATTTTAGAAAATACACCATTATAAGACTACTTGGTGTACTAGTTAAAATAATTATTTTTGGCTATAAATAGGGAGTGTGAGTTAGTCCCTATGAGAGATTAGTTCCAAGGATGGAGGACGCCCATCACTCGATGGTTTGAATCGATAGCTTCTCACCTGATCTTCCAAGTTGGTAATACGACCCCGTAGGTTCTTTTCTCGGTCACCAAAGTTCCTATCCATTATCGACTTTTGTTCTTGATGCCTCTGGAATTCCTTGTCAATTTCCTCCTTATGCTGCTTACTCAACTCGACAATCTTGGCGAGATGACTCTCTTCCACATCGAAAATGTCCCTCTAAATATTTAGAAACAGTTATTGAGGATTATTTGATGATTAATAACATCTAAAAAGCATATTTTGTCTTGCTAATCACAAGCTGATAATAAAGAAGCTTCATCCTTTGATCCATCCTACTTGTGTAGTGGATTGTTCCACAAGTCCTATTAATGGGTTATGATATTTCATATTGCGTGGATTCGATTCCGGTCTCCTCCCTCCTTGAAACATATTTACTTTGTAAATAGTTTCTAAACCTTCCTCCCCCATTATAACCCCTCATGTGAACCCGAAGAGAGATGGACTCGGCTATGAAACTCAATTCTAAGAAAAAAAGTAATTGAAATAGTCCTTAAACAGTTCAGTTGGGACGAAATAGTCCAAATGGTCTCTTACAAAAAATCGAACTAGGAACTGATAGTATTTTTAGAACTTTTACTAGATTGCGAGTCTCTAAAAAAAGTGCCTTGTAGTCCTTTGGGTTGCTCTTATAATGACGCATTTAGTGGATTGCCAATATATAGTATTTTGAATGAACGCAGAAAAATTAAACATTTAAATGACATCATTTTTTCAAAAACCTATTCGTGTGTCTTGCTATTTTCCAAATAACTAAAAGGTATCAATCTTTCTCTGGATTAAATTCACCTGCAGTTTTGTTATATTCGACTTTAAATTGACAATTTCATCATCAAGAACTTTGGTCCTCTTCTGCCATTTGGCCACTTCGTTATCACTTTCTAATTTCATCTGGACTAAACTGTTCATTTCATTCTCAGTAGTCTTGACCTTCTTCTGCAGAGAGACAGTATCTCGCTTCTGGTCGTCAAGTTGTTCCAAGAGTAATTTCATCGAGTTTTCCCTAGATTTGATCTCTCTATCCAGGTATAAACGGGTTGCTTCAACTTTGTCGATCTCATCTGAAAAGTGCACATTTCAGTTCAGTCTTAGTCAAATTATAAACTGCTCTTTTTCGTCTGACTAATTCCAAAATTTGGGATCGGTAGGCTTCCTATTTTTAATCCTTAATCCTTTAAGAACTGACCCGACTCTACAATTTAATGATAATTCCTATTTTTCTAAGTTAAATAGACTAAAAATTAAATTTTAAGAACTTTTCGGTTTTTTCCTAAAATATTTAGTTTGGGAAATATTCACGGTTTCCTTGAAGATAAATGATGTCTTTTGCCTCTTTCAATAGAATACAGTCAATAAAATAGAATAATTATGTCTTGTTTCTTGTTATTCAAATACAATTACATACTTGTGGAAATTTCAAGTCTTCTACAGCGTAAGATGAGGAAAATAGTAAAACTCAAAATTACAAAATATGGTTGCTATGGTGTTTACAGAATTTTGTCAAGTTTCGACGGCTAATATCTTTTTTCAAATAAATGACATAAACTACATAATCAGAAAGCCTACAAACTCTTCTTCAAAAAGATGTGACTCGATGTATTTTACGACCTTGAATATATGAATAATGATAAGAAAAGTCAATGTTGCTTAGGGGGCTTAAAGGGTTAAATCATTTTGCAAAGAAAATAACACTTGAGATTATGGATGATCTGAGATATTTTCACGGCAAAATTCTACCAATATTTAGTGAGTGTAAACTATTCTAGAAGAGAAATTCTCGCTCATTTGAAAAGAACAACCCGATCGATTATGAGTCATAATTTATGACAATAAGTACTGTATTTCGGGCATACTGATCAAAAAAACACATTGGGAAATTTAAACCATTAAATTGAGAGTGTTTTAATTTTTTTTTAATTTTCGACAAATTAGTAATCGAAAATCTTTTCACTTTTTTTAAATGGCCATAGAAATATCGAAGCTCACATTTTAATTTCTGCTCTCTATCATTTGATTCCTTCAGAGATGAATCCTTCTTTGCAATTTGATCCTCAAGATACTTGATCTGTTCATACATTTGTTGTAATTCTTCATTTAGAGAGCTAACTTCATTCTTTAGTTGATAACAATATTCAGATGATGAATTGAATTCTGACTTGATTTCTCGATAGTTGGCTCGTAATAAATTAACCTGGTCCTATTTAATAAAATAATTCAAATGATTTGGTCAAGCCTTTAAAAGTATTATTTTTCATACCCTACTGAATAATTAGGAATGAGTATATTTATGTAAATATATATTTTGAGATCAAGTGCCCATATTGTCTCCAGGGACAGATCTGGAAGATTATTCAGTATAAATGTTGAATAAACTCACATTCAATTTGCGATTTTCTTGATCAGTTGCATTAATTCGTTCTTGCACAACGCCATAATCCTCTTTAACGCGAGCCTTCTCGATAATCAACTCATTGAACTTGTTATCAAACGAATACTTTTCACTTTCCAATAACTCAACTCTACTCTGAATGCTTTCATATTCCTCTGTAATTTTCGCTCTGTCCATCTCCCAATTCTGACGCAATAATCTTTCCTGGGTCAATTCTCTCTCACGCACCTCTAGACGTCTCGACAAGTACTAGAGAGTGTGGGGATTTAGTCTAAGAAATTACCTGATTTTCATTATTTGCATCAGTGAAGGACTTTCGAAGTTGGTCAATCTCTGAGATGAAGGTTGAGTTGTTCAAGTCTGAGCGGAGAAACTTTGAATTTAGATCATCGAGTTCCCATTTCAATTTCATGATCTCATCTTGGTAATCTCTAGTGTGTGATTTCTCTGAGTTTATCTCTTCCTAGAAGGTGATTGGAAAATTATTCTATCGAATACTGCTGCCTTATGAAAACGCTATTTGTAATACTCGAATACCTTATCAGCTCTGTCTCGAATAATTATTTTAGCCAATGAAATTGTATTAAAATCTAAATCGAATTTCATTGGCCAATGAATTAGTCTAATTCTCATTGGCTGTACAGACTCTATACCTTTTGTAGTTCTTTATGCAAGTTTGGGAAAATCAATTTGATAGCTTGTTATTTAAAAAAAAATCTAAATAATTGTTGAAATTCAACATGATATTTTTCGAAATTTTATAATATAAGAAAAATATTTTGTCAGAATTTCCATAAATTTCATTAAGATTTTTATCAAATATATTTATAATTCTCAAAATATATCTTAATGATTTTCTCCTAACTTTCATCATGCTCAAGAATATCAAAAATTATCAATTAAATTTGATAGTTCTATCATAAAGATTTTCTCATATAATCCTAAAAATTACCATAAAGATTCTTGTTCTCAAATAGTGAATCGTTGATTTTCAAAATGATAAATTTTCATAGTTTATCAAATCAATTTGCAGTAAATATCATCAAAATGTTGAATTTCAACAATTATTTAGAATTTTTTTTATTAGGTCAGTTCATCTCAATCCGCCAACTATTTTTGATTTTTACAATTTTATATTCAAGGCAAATTATCGTACGAATGATGAGGGTAATTGTAACAAACAATAGATTGAGAAATTGTGTTTTTTTTGTGTGTGTTTTTTTAAACATGTGAATCTATTTATAATGGTTTAAAAATGATTCATTCACTCAAGTAGATGTGAAGAGTTCCATCAACCTTCATATTTAGGAGGAGACATTTTTTTAAAAGCATACAACGAGGCTAGTAAAGCTTTCAGTGACGTTTGTATAGGTCAAAGAACAGTATATGACGTTTTCGGGAGAGTGACATGTCCCTGGAAAAAAGTAAAGTATCCCTCTCCACTCCATTGTTATCCATAGTATTGTGAAGGATAAGGTGCAAAGGAGCAAGTTTATAGCCTTGAAAGAGATTTCATTGGTGTCTGGATATTCATTGTCATCAATTAGAGGTTGTCTAATCAATGTTGAATATACACATCCTAAAAAACAATCCCTGTTGAGTCTTTTGAAGTAAACGAGAAGCAACTTGAATCAAGGAGCAAACTTTTTGTGAATTGTTAT
>JJOG01005824.1:0-13969 GCA_000715275.1 Gyrodactylus salaris
ACTAATTATGTGCTAACTCAATAGTACAAAAATAAAAGTACAAATTGCTTGGTAATTAACTAATGTAATGAGAGCCAATCAAAAACACTTTGTACACTTTTCTGACCCTATATATAAGGCATTTAACAACTTGTCAAGTATGCCCGAAATAAAGTACTTATTGTTGTATAAGGGTTGCTCTTTATTTTTTCAATGACGAATATTGACATCACTATTCAGAATTCAGTTGCATTCACAGAACTACTCAATGAAGTACAAGAACACCTTAGTACTATATAATTGATCTTAATAGTCTATTGTGGCGAAAAAATGGGCGTTAATGGCCATAAATCTCATAATGGTTATCAAATTGAAAGTTGAGAGGATGACTTACAATCATAAGTACTTTTATTATTGATTTCTTTAAAATGGCAGATGAAAAGCTTATATCGATCAGTCCATCATCCCAGGTTCCAGCTAATCTCCTCTTAAAGTTTCTGTAAGTGATAATCCCAATTTTGTTTATCTTGTTGAAATTTCCAACCAGATTCACTGGATACGTCAAGCTCGTTTCATTCGTAACCTTGAGGGAAATGCTTTTTAATCTCCTGATTTTAAACTGGTTCATATATGGCTGATCTGATTAAAAAAGCCCTTGGAGTGAGATCGTAACAGGAGAAGAAATGAAAGTTTTCAAGTCGTTACTAAACATGGTTTTCAACTTAAAATTATTATAAAAAAATGTTATCGCAAAGAAAGCAGAGTGCTTTGGGTCAGAGAAATTGTATGCGTCAGTGAAATTGAAGAATTCAAAAAGAAGGAAATGTGAAACTAAGCAAATTTTTGGAATATCGATCTAAATATCATTTGGATAGCGTATCAAAACAGTCAACAAACAACAAGAAGTAAAAGTCTACTTCTGAATAAGCATTTTGAAAAAAAAGACTTTATTCTTAAGAATGATTGCGCTCACTTTAAATTTGTTTGTTGTTGAATTGAATAAGGTGAACGCATCGAACAGTTTGGAGATTTTATAATTATCAGAATCAATCGATTTCATTCTTCCCTCCGTATCCATGAGTACAAATGAGAAGAGAGGAGACCCGACTTCGGTGAATTTCTCGAGCTCACCAATTAAATCAAACTGGAGAGGAATTAGCGAAAAATCCTTTAAATTATGCCTTCTTAAACTCACTGACGAATGAAATATCCAAATGAACTGAGAGCTGAGACCACTAAAGTACTATGAAATAAAAGTATAAATTACAGTAGAACCAACAGTTTGACAATCCTCTGATAATTCCATGTAGATTATAGTCTCAAGATGCATAGAATAGAATAAAAAACGAATGAGTTACAGATGTATCAAGAATGTCCCAGACTGGAAAAAATAATCTAAAAGGACAGATATAGAAGAGTGACTTGGATCGAAGTAACCCGGTGGTGCAGTTAAGGGAGTTGATGAACATAGTCCTACTGATGAGACCTGATAGGTCGAAACCGGTCTAGGAATTGTCGGTAGAGACCTATTAGCCTATTATTTCATGTACCACGGTACCTCTTGTTAGACTCATCACCCAAAAAATGTGTAAAGAGAATATGAAAGAGCTCATCTGATAATGTGGTCCTTTTAAAATTTGCAAAAAATTGAATTTGTCGCGACAAGGCGTTGGACAAGATGTTTCGGGATTAGTTGGATCATTCCCTTATTCAGTTGTCGGAAGAGCAGCATTCACATCTCAGGGTTCCGTCGATTAATCACCCTAGTTCTCGCACTAAATACATATACTCCACTCTCTCATTGGCCAATCTCTCTCAAGTGCATCCAGCATACACCACCTACTTCACAGGACTCAAAAACAAATCTACTCTATTTTAACTTTTCCTAACAATCAAAAGGTTTTCCTAAGCCGTCAAGTTTTATCAAGGGACAGATCACATACTACTCCAATTTCGCATCATGAAAGAAGATTATTTCATTATTCTAACTGTTAAACTCCATATCAGATTTATTTCATAACGTATCCAAGAAAAGACTTGTCGCACTAAATACTATAGGATCACATTATCAGATAATTTCTCTGAGAATTCTTGTATAAAATTTACTGTATAATTCTAAGATGTATAAAAGCTAACAGGTATAATTCGCCACTTGTCTTCATTAAGACAAGCACATGTGTAAACTGCCCTTATGGTGCTTCACAGTGATTTATTCAACTCTTGGATGCTTTAAATTAATTAAAATTTCAGATATTCTAGGGCTCAACAGTGACAAAAAGGGATTGAATTGGACTTAAGTAGCCTTCTGAAGAGTTAAACTATTGTTGCCCAAAAGTGCCCATAATAAATCTCATTGCTTCTTTTTCACTCGTTTCAATGACTAATATGTATTTCTCGATTTTTTTGAATTTGTTTATTGTATAAAATAAGTCATTATTTCGAGAGGATCAGACAAGCTTCAAAATGACTGGTATTTAAAATGTTGGATTCCTTGAGAACATGAAGAAGGTTCCGTGATAAAATAGAACTCACTTCCGCAATCACATCTCCAACTCCCGTTTCTACACTTCCAAAGGCCAAATTAATCTGCGATTTCTCTGGGGAACGAATTGTTGCCAGGTCGGCTATTCGTGTGACTCTGAATCGTCCGTCTAATTTCTTCAAAAGCTCAGCTTCACCTTAAAGATGCAAGTTCTACTCAAAA
Source organism: Gyrodactylus salaris (assembly GCA_000715275.1). Classification (NCBI taxonomy): domain Eukaryota; kingdom Metazoa; phylum Platyhelminthes; class Monogenea; order Gyrodactylidea; family Gyrodactylidae; genus Gyrodactylus; species Gyrodactylus salaris. The sequence goes on from JJOG01005824.1 coordinate 2,684, forward strand.
AATGGACCCTTACAGAGGCTTTCGACTCACTTTCCTTTTTAACGGGATTTAATAAATTGAAGGTGTCAATCTTGAACCTCAACGCCAGGTCCATTATGGCCTCAGCCATCACCCTAATTCTTCCGTCGAGGTACAAAATGTTCTGGTGCTCTTCATATTCCAAAAATTCATCGAAATAAACTCCCAGCGGAACATTCATCACTTGGGAAATGCCCGCAGCTGCAACCGTATACTGGGATATGATCGCATTGATGCTTTCATAGAAATTCACATACAGCACTACAATGAAATATCTTTAAATTGACGAAACTATGCAAGAGCTCATTTGAATATTCAAGTTTTTTAAATTTTAAAGATATTAGATTCAATCTGGACAACCGCATTTCACAAAGTTTTGGCCTGTGTAATTCACAAGCAATAGCTCTTAAGAAGAGCAATTTTAAATGCTAAGAGTCATCTTCTGAAGTTGGATGCTTCACCGGTGAGGGTCTGAGATATGATGTGGACTCACTATCTTTATTGAGAACTTTGATAAAGTCCTTTTCAAAATCTTCAATCTTGTGGAATGTTATTGGCTCGACGAAGTGCAATTTGGCCTGATTTATAATGTAATTGTGTATTACATCGAACTCAGAACTTTTAGTAGCTGAAGAGATTAATACAATTTAGGAGTTTTGTCGTTATTTTTGTTACAGGTGAATTTTTCTTAAGAAGTAAGATGTTTTGATTCGTTTTTCATGACTGGTCGAAAGCTTCTTTAATACTCACTTGAGTCTTATTGTATTTTTTTTTGAAAAATATCTTGTCATTAATCCCAATGATACCTCTTCCTAACAATTCTTTCACGATTCAGAAGCTATTCATAGATAGAAATGTCTAGTTCATAATTTAGAGTGAATAAACTGATTAAGAAAAATAATGTCTTTTCCATCTCGTACAAAAATGCTCATAAAGATGATACAGTGTACAGTGACTGTATATTGTATACACACCACATTGATTGAATGCATGATATTTTATTGCATTTCAAAGGGATTTTATATAGCAGAAACACATTTGTGCAATTAAATACGTAGGGCCTAAAAAATTACTTCTTAGGAAAAATTCACCTGTCGTACAAGATTGGTAAATTTATACATGTAAGGGGTTTTCTTGAGATTTTCGGTTTTCTGAAGGAATTAATTTTTTACTCAAATTATTCTCTTCTTTGAATTGAGTATCACAGCCAAATCTAACTCTCTTCGGGTTCTCATGAGGGGTTATAATGGGGAAGGAGGGTTTGAAACTATTTACCAAGTAAAGTCGTTTCGAGGAGGGAGGATACCTGAAATCAAAGCCACGCCACAAGAGAAATCATACTTTTAAGACCTAGGGAAGAATCCTCTAATGAAAGTAGTCCAGGTCTTCTTGGTTTTATGATTCAAATTTAACTTGTAAATCATTATTAAAAAATTCCCTACACGAATTTGACTGTTCTTTTAAATGATTAACTTTTTGGCTAAATCGTTAGTGTAGCAATCACTCTACAGGCCAGAGACAATGAAAAAGTAGTTTAAATTATCTTTAGAAACTCACACAACTTTCTTTCTTTGAACCTGAACTTCTTGAGGAAATCCCCAGCCAAATGCAGTGAACTTGGACTGTTGAGAATATCTAAACTCGAATGAAATTCAAAGTCTCACAATTAGCAAGATCATTTTCAATAATAAGTTTGCTCTTTGCGAAATAATCGTAGCTGGCGATTGTCGTTGCATCTAAATGACAAAATCTCGTTATTTCTAATATTATTAGATCAGACCTTTCTCTACAATCAGAATGCATTGCAGTAATCCAATGAACATGAGAACTGTATCTGAGAAAAGTGAAATAGTCATTAACTAGTAAAAAGGCAACATAGAGCTTTCTAGTTGGACTCACCTTTGATGTCTTCTTTATTTTCACTTTCTGTCATTTTGATATTTAGAAGATTGAAAACTTTAGGATTGACACAATCTGCTAACAGATTTTTCTCATGGTAGAGGTGTATCCTGTTGGGATACGACCGATATACTGCGGTTAGAGCCAAATGATAATCTTCCACTGAAATGGCAACTGGAGAAGATAAAAATCAAAGTCTAATTAGGATATTTATAGAAATGCTTTCTAAACCCATAAATAAGCATTCATATCCCACTACTGTCGTAGTTAGGTTACCCAATATTTTCATATTTCAACAGCATTTTTATTTCTAAATTACTTATCCAACTAATTTGTTCTCTAAAATTGAGTCCTGAACAAACTTTCTTAAAAATTCTAAAATCATCTTAAAATCCATTTTGAAATTTGACTTGTTTAAAACAAAATATTAGTGTTAACATAAATCAATTCTTAATTGCCTTCACGTAATTTACTTGAGTAAGATACAAAGTATGAGGACTTGACAGTATTAAGTTGATATTCATGAATTTTATAATTTTTGTTGTTTGAATCAACATTCGACATTGAATTTACGATTTTTGATAATTTCTAGTTTTTATGAAAAAATTCGCACAGGAAGGAATTATAACTCAAATTTTAGACACATAATATTATTTTTTAGTGAAAACTTATTGAGAAATGCTACAGTTGCGGACTTTTGAGAGAATGAGTATAAATATTGGGTAACCCCACTTTAGTACTACTACACTGTAATAGAATACCGCAAATATAAAAAAGGGGTCAATCGAATAGTAAAATTGTGAGAGCATATGTTTTAACCTTCACCCGACACTTTTATGCACGTCATTTTTCCTTCCAATTTGTTATTCCTACATCAGAATATTTTCTCTCAACTCTACATCAGGATAGAGAAACTATGACAAATAAGAAGCCTGAAATTATAGAGTTTTAAAACTCAACAAAATGTGGGGTTGATGTATTGGATCATTAGTCGGATATTATTCCAGCTTGAGATGGCCAGAAAATATTGCAAAAAATTGATAATACCCCAAATATCAAATACGTTAGTTTTTATAGATGTCGGGTGAGGGTTAAGTAGTCATCATTACCACTGACAGTATGACCGTAATAGGTCTTCAAGGGATGCTCTTTGTGAGAGACACTACACCTGTGTATGAGACCGTCATCAGTGTCAATTAGATAGCTGGCCTGATCAATCGAATGACAGGACATAACCGAAGCCTTTGCAGAACCAGAAATTATTACGTCATCAATGAGTAGATATCATAAAACACCGTTTGTCTTAACAATTGGCTTTACCGCTTTACTAAATTATATTTCATCAAGAAAAGTTCAACTTTGAAAGGTACATGCATAGGAGGAAAGGTTCAATCAATTCTAAAGATCTAACCTTGTGTGTTTTGAGATTTTCAAAACTGTCTTTCTCGCGTTTAGATAATCGAAAATAATTAGAAACTCACATTTTGTGGACTCTTGACATCTGAGACAATGAATGAGGAGAAGAAATAGTAACGCCTGATTCCAAGTATGCATCTTATGATTTATTTTGAGGCACAGTTATAAACAGCTTATAAACATTTATTTCAACAGCTCAACCAAGCGTATTCTAAGAGGCAATTGAAATCTTCTTCAAAAGTATTCTTAGAGCTATGAAGTTTATAGATTTTTCTCATTTGACTGAGTGCCATTCTTCACAACGAATCAAGAGACAAGCTGAAAGTGAGCTTATTTAAAGAAAAGGGTTTAAAACTCGTTCTCAATCAAGTAAAATCTCTCTGTTCTGATCATCTTGCTATCGATAAAGGCCTTTCCTACAAGAATAACACTGTAATGACTTTACCCTGATGGGACCGTATCCTATTAACTTCGTACCGACAATTAGATCTTTTCTACCATTCGTGAGAAACCAGTGAATTAGGGTTCTCAATAAAACTTTTCCAAAGATTACATTTTTCATCAAATCATATCGGATAATAGTCATTGACCAATAGAATTAGAGAAGACTATAGGACAAACTCATGCACTTAGATAGACATTTTCTGTACTTTTAAACATCAAGTTTTACAAGCTCAATAGATTAAATGGTAGTTTTTTTGAGATTTTATTCATTTATTTGAATTAATTACGTAACTGGTTTTCATTTTCTTGAAAAATTATAAACTTTTTATATTCTCGATCAACCATTCGTATCCCCACTCTGCTCCGGCCTAGCGTAGACCCACTTTCTGACCTTGTGATTCTCATCCTTGCCGAAATAGCACATGGGAATCTTTTGGCCAATAGAAAGGCCAAGTCTCTTTGCGTTCATGTCCTACAAAGTAACCGTAATACATCTTCAGGGATAGGAAAAATAACTCACCTACCTTGATTGGGTCATCGTGAAGTTGAGAGTTTTGCACGAAAAATGGAGAGTAGCCGGCCATGACTTTGATGTAAACTCCATCTTCACTAATTAAATTATCTGGTTTAGTGGAAACATGTAAGACACAGGACTAAACTTGCGTTATATGAATGATTTCAGCGCTGTACACTTGGCCAAATTTTAGTTTCATCAATTTCTAAATGAGAAAATATGATTTTACCTAAAATAGTCATTAAACAAGGCAGCAATTAATTCTTTGCAGCCATGTCAAGGCATTACTAATCAGCATTGTAATTATGCAGGTGAAACACACAAACAAACATTGGCTGTTTTAGTTTTTTTAATTCAACAAGCCAATGATAATCGTTTAAAATTTTTTCAAGTTTCCGTGGTAGGCCTGTGGTTTTATATATAACACGGCTTAAGAACACAAACACTGACAGATGATATTCTATTGGCCATTGTCAATGGGAGACTCTCTCATTTTACTTTCAGAGTACAATGTGGCGTTGAGTGCTTTCAGCCCTAGAAATGCTCGTTCTACAAAGCTCTACCTGTGATGGATAAAAGGAAGAGATGAAAACATGAAGGGATTAATTACTTTCTCTCTATAGTAGTTGTACAATTTCCTAGCAAGGTAATTCGTTGCGACAGCCAAAGCGCTCGATATTATTCCGATCAGGAGAAAAAGGAATAAAGGACCCATTTTGATGTAGGTCAACTTATCCGGAATTGAACTAATCGAATCTTGATTACCACAGATGCCGTTTTCGAAGATTCTGGAATGTATGATTTTATAATCATTATTTTATTTAACAATTATGTAAAAAGTTCATCCAGATCTCACAGTTTTGAGAAATATAGAAGACGCTGAATACAAATTTGTTGAAAAAAATCTTCAAATAACCTCAATTATCCTTTTGATAAGCACTACTCGTAAGTAGAAAACACATATTTTTTATTAGATAGAGCCTATTTTGATTATATCTGAATACAAAAATAAACTTTTAGTTGATCAAATCTGATTTATCAACCTCTATATTTCTTAAAACTATGAGATTGAGATAAATTTTCTTCAATTAGCAGTGGCCTAACGCTCAGCGTCTTTCGGCAGCTTAAAATATTATAATACAACTATTTTTCTATCATCGTTAACGGTCACCTGTATTCGCATGTATTCCTCTGAAGTATTACAATGGGAAGAAATGTAAAAATAAAAGACTACGCTGAGAGAAATTCATTTAAAACTATGCCAGACTTATGAGTCTCAATAAAGATGAAAATTCGTACATAGCGATTGATCGATGTTAATACTTTCCAGGTGGAGGTTCTCTAGGCATAGAAATTAGAGTTAGAAACTCACAGTGCAAAGAACTTCCTGAAGAGGCTCTTGTCAAAAAGTTCATTGAAAAGTTTTATAAACTGAGTTGAGGCATCAAAATTCTTCTGACTCCGAAGCTTTATGACGTGAATGAAGATTTGAGTGTGATCATTGAAAAACGTTAGATCACAGTTCTAGAATCAATCGAGTAAGAATATATTGAATGAGTGGCAGGAAAAATAATGAGGACTTGCTTGATTTTCGTAAAATACACCAGTAACACGATCTGTAATAAAGTAAGTGTCGTCGTTTTTATGCAACAAATCGAGAGCTTCCTCGATCGTGGAGACCATGTGCTTTGAACCGAAGCGCTGCTGGGCCACTAGGAGGTCCCGCTTGCCAAGACTCTTTGTGTAGGCGTAGGAATCCTTTAGATAGAACCATCTTAATGAAAAAATAATTATTGACGAAACGTACTATTTTTCAAATACTCTAGGAAAAAATAGGTTTTTGCTATTCCCTTTAAGACCCGACTCTTCATCTCAATGAAAATTCCTTATTTTCAAAGTTAACTAGGATGACAATTCAATTTTAAGAACTTTTAAGAATTTTTCCTAAATTATTTAGTTTGGGAGATATCCACAGTTTCTTTAGAGATAAATGAGGTATTTTGCCTCTTTCAATAGAATACAGTCAACAAAATAGAATAATTATGTCTCGTTTTCTTGTTATTCAAACACAGTTGCATACTTGTGCAAATTTCAAGTCTTCTACAGCGTAAGATGAGGAAAATAGAAAAATTACTAAATATATAGTTGCTATGGTGTTTTCAGAATTTTGCTGTGACTTGATGTATTTTACGACCTTGGATATATGAATAACGATAAGAAAAGTCAATGTTGCTCAGGAGCAACACCGGGACTTAAAGGGTTAGTAAAGTTCAAACATGAACTTACCTACTCTTAGAGTTTATCAACTCGTCAAGGCTATTAATATCGTCTTGGAGAGGTCTCACATTCAGATAGGAAGCAAAGGATACTCCATACGTAATTATAATTATGAGAGAGTAGAAGTAGAGGACCACGTGAAGAATGTTAGAGCTGTATGACTTTGGGATTCCTCTCGATCGAGTGAAAAGCATAATCTTCACAACGTGAAAGAAGTACTTGTGAATCCATCTGAGAATCTTGAAGATCTTCATCGATTGCTCTTTGAAAATCTGATTGAACTCGACAATCTCCCCTTCTCCGAGCTCATCCAGCGTCTCGGCCTCGCTCAAGACGGCCGAGTTCAGCGTCAAGAGAAAGATCCACACAGGAACTGAGAAGGAGATCAACAGCCAGAGGTTTGTGTCGAAGGAGTTGAAGATGAAATTTATTGTGAAATAGTTTTGGTTCAGTGAGGACATGACGACTCTGTTGTTCTCAAAGATGGGATAGGTATAACTGAGGTTTTCATGTCTCCCTGTCTCTATTGGAAATGCAGTTATGTCCACTTCCTACAAAAATATAAATTTAAAACGCTGAGAATTTAGGTCAAAGCTCTGTGGAATCCAGATGGAAACAAATTTATTTACATCGACCAATGAAAGAAGGGATTGTGTTGTCTTATTTCATTGGTCGATGTAAGCAACTAAGTAAATAAGACAACACAATCCCTTCTTTCATTGGTCGATGTAAATCAGCTGCATTCCTCAGGGCTTTGATCAGTGTTCTTAATGAATTTGGCTTACATTTGCTTGGAGTTTCTTTATAATGAAGTCATTGATCGGAATACTCTTGGGTGGATCATAGGTCATGATCTGGAAGGTCATAGTATTATTGAGTTCAATTGACTGCATATAACGCAGTACAGATATGGAAATACCCCACTCCTCTCCGGAGTCATCAATCCAATACCACGGTTTCAACTTCTAAAATCGGATTTACATGATACGTCAGGATTCAAAATCACCAATAAATTATTTTTATTATGAAAAATGATATTAGATTGTCGAGTCATAGAAAAAGTAAATTTTTGGCCCAAATAGGGTGCTTTGCTCAGATGAACTCACAATGAATAGTACTTTGACGATAGACTTTGCCATGGTTGTCGAGGCGAAACTAATGTCCACGACACCATTATTCCAGCTTCCAACAATTTTGCTCCGAAAGTTTCTATAATTCACAATGCCAATTTCCTGAATTGTGTTGACATTTTTCACCAGATCTACTGGATATCTCAGCAACTCTTTTTTATCTGTCTAGAAAGTGAAATAATCTCAAGACTGCGGATTTGGAGTGGCGTGCTTTAAAATTCATCATTGTGGACCGTTATAGCAAACCTTTAGTCTAATTTAGCGTTCTCAATTGAATAAGTCGGTTTTTCAAAAACTTTGTATGATTTTTTTCATCAGGAAAAATTAGTAAAATACGTTACTATCTGAATTAAATTAGTGAGTCTCTGAAGCCTTGGAAATAAGGCAATGAAACTTTGAAATGAATTCCGCACTAGTATTATGAAGAAGATTATAACCAGATTAATATCTGAAGAAGTTTTAACCCGTGAATTTCGATTCAGTTAAAGGACTTTAATATTTGATTAATGAACTCATAATTCAAGAGGATTCAAGAAGCTAATTGCATCTTTGCAATAATTAACTCAGTCTTACCAGAAAACACACAGGACAATCATGGTCGATTTTCAAGTTTAAGAGAAAAAATACACTCTCTAAGACTATTATTTTCCCTACTATCCAGTTAGCATCATACATCGGCCACACAACGATGAGACTGACAAGAAGAATAAAGTATCACGAAAAGAACAACAGCTCTTCAATCAAAAAACATCTCATACAGTGCCAACGATAAAGAACGGCAGGAATATGGCGAAAATTTAGTATTCTAAACAGAAACCCTTCAAACGACCTGCTCAACTTGAGAATAGTTGAAAAATTTAACAAAATGAGACCTAGACTGCAGCTCTACAAACAAGTCAACCACATGCACTCCTTAGAGATGAGATGACCAAATTGAAAGTTTTTTCCTTTTATAGGGTTTCTTTTTTCTTTCATACTATCTTGGTAAAATGTTTCTGTTATTGACAATTTTGAAGAATTCAATATTTTTTACAACCATTGAGAACTATACATTAGAAGAACTGAGGATTTTGGTAGAAATATATATTTTCTTCTTTCTATAAAATTATGAATTCTTTCCAAAGTTATGCTGACGTATCAAACTATATACGTCACTATTTAACAGATATTTTCATTTAGATTTTGGTGAATTTTGAATTAGATCATTTTATACTCGTCTTTCACATTCTCTTTTTAACTTCAACTTTGAGATTGAAGATTTTTACATTATCAATTCTATTATTTTCTGACTTTATTTTAGATTTTAGATCAAGATTTGAGAAACCTCCTTCAAACTTTGTCTTCTTAAACCTTCATTTTATTGAAAGAGGCAAAAGACCTCATTAATCTTCAAAGAAACCGTGAAACTAAATATTTTGGGAAAAATTCTCATAACCGAAAAGTTCTTAGCATTTAATCAGTTTTGTGTGGAAATAAGACTATTTAGATAAAGCAAATAAAGAGTCCTGATCTACTACTTAGTAGTTTCTCCTACTTGAAAAATAATTACTCAAAAAGGCTTTGTTGTACTTAGTCTAAACAGGGTGGGTCAAATATCTGAATAAGCGCTAAAAACTGTGTTGTGATGAGCACTAGGCCATACTCAATTTTTTTGCATACATGTTTTTAAGTTTATTAATATAAAGAATTGAATTCTGACTACATTAAGATGAATTAAAATGATTTTTTTCATAAGTTGAGGAAGCGTTTTCAATAAAACATTAAAATGTCTTCTATTTTTATTGCCTCTTCAAAAATTAAAGACGTTTTCTAATTATTAAGTTATCTATTAACAAACCCAACTCTAATAATTAGGTCTTTAATAACCAACAATTAAATAACAACCCATGTTAAAAGCTTAGTTTTATTATGTTACAATTCCAATTGTGTTTAAAATATCTACCTTGAATATTGTACAATTTGAAAATTAAGAACGTTACGTGAGTCGAATTATAAAATAATGTTCAGACAATAAAATGCAACCGAGATGCTTCAGATTGTGACATATCATTCAACAAGTCTTTAACTGATGCCAAGGAGCTGCAAAATGACGAAGATGTTCTCAATAATGAAGATGTTTGGGCTGCAAATCGACATTTGGGTTCAAAAGAAGCTTCAGTCGGTATAATTGTGAATACCTCGATATATACGAGGGTATTGGAATTAAAACCCTTTGTAAATCATCAGTAAACATACGTTTCCAGAAAATGAAGAAAGAACGCGCGTCCCTCATAAAATCAAGAATCAGCATCACCAGTTTCAATAAATCTCTCTTCAATATCACGCTGCTGCGCGTCTGGAAAATTTTGCAGCTTTAAAGACGAAGATCAACACATCAGACAACTTGCATTCATCCTTGATCAAATGACAGATCGGTGCATGATATTGGACGAATATAAAATTTTCAACGGCATTGTCGCAGTTTATCCAGAAGATGAAAGTCCAATAAACATAAATATGAGTAATTTCATTGAGAGTGGTTCTCCGGAAGTTTCAAGTAACATCTCTGAGTACGTTCCCGATCGTGAAATTGGCAGAAATATTGGCCTCATTGAGCACTGATAAGACCCTGTATAAGAGCTACAGGTTCTGGGAAGTCAGTCCAGGACTAGAAGGGCCACAAAATGATTAGAAAAAAGAAGAATAGATAAGGTGTAACGGATTCATTGGGGAACTTGGATCAGTGGTTAGTGCATCGGTTCCTCCCTATGGCATATTGAAGAGTCCAAATAAGGATGAAACGTACATGTCTTGTTAAATGATGAAATTCTCTGTATCTATTAGGTCGTTCAAAAAGAAATATTGTATTTAGAGAAAAAATTAGAATGCGTTTTTTTGTAGCCAAGCTGTTTATTTAACAAAAAAATTGTTCAGATGCAATAGCACTCTTCCATCTGTCCGGGAGTTTTTTAATCCATTTTTTCCAAAAGGTTGGGCTCTTCGAGCTGAAATATGACGAAGCCCAGTTTTCGACCTCTTCTCTATTTTTTTTCTACAAGATGATTGTGCATATCTTGAAAAAGATAAAAATCCGACGGAGCCAAGTCTGGAGAATAAGGGGGATGAACGAGAGTTTCCCAATTCAAGTCACAAATTTTTCTTCTGGTCTGTAAGGACACACGTGGTCTTGCATTATCTTGGTGGAACAAAACCTTCTTTATGTTGCCGATTTCTGGCCTTAGCTGTTGAATTTTTTGATTAATTCGATCAAGCTGGTTACAATAGACATCAGAGTTGATTGTTTCACCATTATTCATCAGCTCGTAGTGGATCAACCCTTTCAAATTCCACCAAACACAAAGCATAACCTTTTCTGATGAGTTGCGGTAACATTTTTTTTGAACAAAATAACATTATCTGTCGAAAATTCAAATTTGACTCCTCGCTTGTCATCGCTTATTTTTAAATGACGAAAGGAATTACATGGGAGTTTATAAGCATTTTCTCATGGGAAAATGATTCCTTTTATAAAAAACATACTTGAAAAGATTTCTCAAGAAGGAATGACTCAATTTTCACATTGCAAATTGTAGATTGAAAAACGACATT
>KL567163.1:0-16168 GCA_000715275.1 Gyrodactylus salaris
CAACTCATTTGAGACTTGAATAGTAGAACAGGATTTTAAAATAAGAAATTTATTCATAAATACATAGAAAAATGCTTTTTTTTGCCATAGTAATTGCGCAACCGAATGTTTCGTCGAACGATTTCGTAATTGTTGCGACATCCATTCTTGCCCATGTTGAATAGACCATTTGGCAAACTTCATACATGTCGAATTTAACTGGGGCTTTTCCAATGATACCTTGACTTCTACTGAATATTTTTTCAAACATTATATCAGCATATATTTTCTTGAAATTAGAGTTGATATATGAGTCACAAGGTTGTAATCGACATGTTGAACGAGGAGGCAAGAATTCCAACCTATAAATTATCATTAGTAAATTAAAATGAATCATTTGAATATATAAACTTACGTAAAATTAAGTTCTTTTTGCAAACTTGATCTAAATTGGCGAGGTAATTTCCGAATGTTGCATATGTCATCCACCCAGAAAGTGTATTGTCATAATGCACAGGGATGTTCTTATCTTTGAAACATCTTGGCTTCTTAGAGCGACCAATTATTAAGGGAAGGTATTTCCCACCAGCCATATTGAACGTCAAAATGACCGTAACACCGCACTTTTCTGTTCTTTCTTTTCTTGGAATCCGGAGATTCCTCGTCGATTCTTCTTTCGATTGAATCTCTTTCCTTGATCAACTTGTAGATTGTTCTTGCTTTGCAACCGAACTTGTCTTCAAGTGGCGTTAGATCCTTTTTATTGTAAAGTTTATCGAATTCCATGATGAAATTCTTCTTCTCAAGCAGAGAGAGGCGAGTGTGTTTCATGATTATGAGAGTTAGAAAATGAAATTCTCAAATCCTTTTTTCCAGAAAAATGATCAAAATATGCTTTATTATGCATAAAATAATAAAAATTAAAATGACGTTCCCCTTTTTCGAAGTAACTCTTTAATTGGCCAAAGCCTATACTCAAAATATGTATAAATACCATGTCGGTGTAGGGTCTGACGAGAACCGACGAAAATAAAAAGCTTTTTATTTACCCATAAAAACTTCGACTATTCCCAAAACCCAGCATGACTGAACGTCAGCAACCAGCAAAAATCTTAGAGGAGATTAGGCTACTAATCGCTTCAAATTAAAATGAGTAGCCTCTTCAAAAAAATTGTTGAAACTCATTTATTTTGATTAAAATTGCTGCTTCGAACAAAAATTTATATTACTTATATCGTGCTGCATATCAACACTCCATGGGGGGGGGGTTCCTCTGCGTCTTCAGGATCTGTTTTGTCTGGTCTTATTCTGTTCAGAGTTTTTTTCCAGGAAATTCCTTGGCTAACCATTGAACGTGAGCATCTTGATGATTTTTCCCTCTCTTCAGGTAAGGTTGTTTGGGATACAATTCGTTTTATTCTCTTTTCTAACGAGGTTACTTGTCATCGTTTCATACTGAGGGGAGAAAAAGAATTAAAGTGGCGAATTTTCTCAGTGTACGTACTCTTTTTGTGTATGCGTCTGGTCACTTCTCCGTTTGTCTCTCGAGTTACTTCAACGTCTAGAAAGGGGAGTTTTGCATCCACTCCGCTTATCATCAGTTATAAAAATTGTTATTGAAGCGTTAAAGAAATTTATCATATTTCCGACATTTTCTATGATAGACCGATGAAAATAAGCTGATGTATTGAAATCTTTATATGATAAGAGGCTTGTTACTCAATCTTCCCAATCATTATCCTTTTAAATGGATATATTGGAGTGCTCTCTCCATCAATTTCTATTTTAAGGATGGAAAAAATGTGTGATCATAGGATATAAAAAATATGAGTGAGAATTTATTCAACCCTCGTTCTAGAGATGGGGGTCATAAAAAGTTTGGGCTAAAATAATCAGTTTAAATTTAAATTATCGAAAAACAGTAGATTTAATCATGGTTTGAATAATCTCACAGAATATATCGAGAGAAAATAATGTTAATTGTAATTCATCTCGCTTATGAGATGAATATCTATGTTTTGGGTAACTCTAATAATCTTGGTAACTTGATAATTTACTTTTAAGTGTGTAATAATATGCTCATATTCAAGAGAATACAAACTTAAAGAAATGACAAGAGATCGAGAAAAAACGAGAGGGATTCAGTTAAATTGAAACAGGAAGGCATTTTTGCAATGTGTGGAAGAGTTTTTTTGTTTATTTCCGAACGAGAAAAATTGGAAATCAAGGTAGCGAATGCAGATCTCACAAAATCGTCAATTCCACAAATGTTAAGTAATTAATCTCTCAAATTTTAAGCACTTATGTTTTTTTAAGATAATGCCAAAGTTTTAGTTTTTTTTATTATTTCTTTCTCTTATTTGCATTGTTTTCTTGCCAAGAACCAGTTAATATTAGAATTTAACACTAGTCTACCTTTTTGAGACATGCCCAAATATTTTGCCAGAGATCAATTCGTCCCCGCGATTCGTCTCCATGGATTCGTGAAATTAGAAGAACTCTTAAAACGAATGTTGACAAAGTATCTTTTAAGCAAAAATTTACCTACCGAGAGTTGAACGAGAGCTCGCTCTTTTATCACTCATAGAAGAATCTCTGTTAAATTGCGTGCAAAAAGTTTTACATGCTTTTTCAATCAACTTCAATTGGTTCAGTGAATATTTTTTAGATTTTATGCTCATTATCACATTTTCAACTCGTATCAAAGGATAAAAACGTTGAGACGAAATTCAAAATATCGTGAATTTATTCTTTGCGAACATGAGTAGTAGTACGCATGAGCTTTGCGTACAAAATTCCTACGTAGCATGCACTAAACATCTCTATCTTTTACTTCATTTTAGCATGTATAGAATTTTCCTTTAACATTTAAGTACTATTTTATAATGAGAACCGACTCTTTTCATTGTTTCAAAAGTAAAGATTAAACTTGAATTTCATTGAACAATGCTTTCTAGCCAATAATATTCAACGATTTGTAATTAAAATATATTCAAATCCCATAATCTGTTTTATATGAAAATGTTATGAAATTGGATAAGGCAGGGCTCTTACAGCTTCAGTCATTTCTCATTGTGACAGGAATGATCCTGACAAATGTCATTGCACTATTTGGAAATGTGTTAGTCATTTTCATCATTTGCTGTCGGACGAGTTTAAGGACACTCCCCAATTATCTTCTTGTATCTTTATCAATATCAGATTTGCTTGTTGCTGTATTGGCGATGCCAATAAATATTATGCTATGGTTTTCAGATGATATCTGGAATATTGGAAAATTAATGTGTAAAATATTTCTTTTCGTCGATATATTTTGCTGTACAGCGTCAATACTGAATTTGGTGTGTATCGCTTTGGATAGATATTGGGCAATCAGTTCTCCTCTTAACTACGGCAATCGGAGAACAATGAAGCGGTTATTTATCATGGTCTTCATAGTTTATACATTGAGTGGTTTGATTTCTACTCCTCCAGTGATTTGGCATAAATTTCCAGAATTGAATCAGTCAAAAATTTACTGTAGACATGAATATGATACTCTGATGTTGTTATACACTGCTTCAGGGTCCTTTTTCCTTCCTGCGTTAATCATGTTGCTAGTATACGCCAAAGTTTTCTTTGCCCTCAGGAAGAGACTAGAAAACCGCAAGAACCGTTCAGCCTTAGCAGAAACAAACATTGGCTCCCAGAAAAAGAAGAAATTGAAGAAAACTGATTTTTTGAATTATTTCAGGAAGAAAATTAACAAAAGGGAAAATACTTCCTCTAATTCCAATGAAGAAAGCGAAGTCTATGAGCAAGAACACAAGCTAACTGAGGAACCAACTTCACTCTCGAATAAGAATCCAATCCGCTTGAGTACCGAGCGTCAGGCGACACGAACCCTCGGAATTATCATGGGAACATTAATGGTCTGTTGGTTACCTTTTTTCATCACATATGTTATCGGTATTGATCCTCCATTGATTTTTGTCTGGCTAGGATACGTTAACTCAGCTTGTAATCCAATTATATACACGGTTTTCAACAAAGAATTTCGCAAAACCTTTAAAGATTTTATCAATCGCTATATAAAAAGAAAAGAGAATTTTTCAGAGAAAAAGTTCATCTCAGTTCTTTAATCACTCACATGGAATGATTCTTATTTTTGTAAATAAAATTTTTTTCTATTATCAATCCACCTCGAATTTATTTTCTCAAAAGAATTATTCAGAAATATTTTTACTAAAAAAAGGTTTTCTTAAACTTAACACACAAATATGCTAAACTTCATGAATTAAAAGGATGCCTTATGAGTTTAATTTTACAGATTTTTTTTCACTTATCCTATTTTTATCAAAAAGTAATCTTCTCTCTACTATGAACACGCTCTGTGCTCACTTGAGATATAATCTCTATTGTAGACTACAATTTGTAGTTACTTAAGATCTTATAGTGAGTCAGAAGTTTACGAGTAATGAGAACTAAATTACATATCCATTTCAAAATAAAGGAGGAACGAATATGAGAAAAATGTTCACGTATAAGAATTTATCAGAATATTTCGCATTGAAGAATACTTCGCTTGAAGGGACGTGCGGAAAGTGAATGATATACCTAAAAGGTTTTGTGTTGATGAATTTGAAGAAAAACAAACCGAATATCTGTATCATAATGAGCCTACATTACAAAATTATCTCCCTGTATTATTGTTGTCATCTCTTCACTCTAAATCTGAGGAGAATTCTGATGGAAAACCTGAAATTATTCAATATTAAAATTCTAGAAAGAGTTGACATACTGGACCAACTGGTTAAAACTATGAAGAAGATCAACTAGAAGATGGCCATTAACTTGGGATTTAGTGGAAATTGCAGCTTATAATGCATCTTTCTTATATGGAATTAACTGGAAAAGTCAAGGAAGAGCATTTTTGAAAGAGTTTGTGTTTAGTTTCATGAAACCAGATATTATAAATTCTAATTATTTAACCCTCTCGCAATCTTGTGCTTGGGATTCATTTCATAGAAATATATATAAATCGAAATTTTTGAATAAAGAATCAAATTTAAATGCCATATTGGTTTATCGTAAGCACACATTCTATCTTCTCCTGATGATTAGTCCTAGATACTAATCGATTTACTGGATACATAAGCTTGAAATCAACAAAAATGAAATGATTTCGTTGTCAATTTTAGTAATATAAATTCAAGGACAGATTGAATGTGACATTTGATATTCTTGATACTTTAACAATTAAGCAAAAAATCTTGAAGGAAAATATGATTGAATTGAGCGAAAATAAGGGATTGGCCATTTATTTTAGAGGGATTATTACACTTACACTAAGATAGTTGAGTAAGATTGAATATAATTATTAAGTTAGCTATCCTTTCGTCCATTTAAACTTAAGTCTTATAATTTGACTTTTAATAGCTATTGAAACCTTATTTTGTTAAGAATATTTCACTCTACTAATTATGGGAATATACTTGCAGAACAAATTTCTGATTGTCATGATTTTGAATATTTAATAATTTTTAGAATCAAAAGTTATCATCTTTGTGTATTTTTGAGAGTCCGAATCTATGGGGTTTCTGTAAAAGCATATAAACATGAAAATAAATAAGCTATTTTTAAAACACTTTTTAGGAGATATTCATTCGTGTGAATCAGAAAAAATATTCCTTGTCAATTATAATATTTAAGGCTAGATAATTTAGGCTATAATCCTTTGTCAATTTATGTTTATAGCTTATATAATAAATTTTAATAGAAATAGGCTTAACCGATGCTTTCAAAGTTTTTTTGCCCGATAAATCATGTAGGTTTGTTCTCAATGAGTTAATTATTTAATTTTAAATAAGAATTTAGTTGATTCCGAGACTAAGTCCTGGGTCTAAATAAAAGCTCAGAGAAATTTGCAATAGATAATAATTCATCTATAACGAAGCTTTATTTCGACCGTTTAATTTGCCCGAACTAAAAAACTCAGTTTAAACTCGGGAACAGTATTTTTGATAGTGGTTTTAGATTAAAATTCATAATGTTTATTATTTTCTGAAATAAAATTTTTTAAATGAGGCTTCGTGTCAGTTTGTAACACCTCTACCTGAAGAGTTCATAAGGAAAAATATCATTTTCTTAACATATTTGATTTATAGTAGTAGTATTTATACATTTTTGCGCGGAAAACGATAAAAAGTGGCATTCAAATACATGACATTAATTAGATTTTATTGGTATTTAAGTTTGACAAGATAACGTTTTTCAATAATCGAAAACGGATTAAAGTTTGAAGCATATCATAGTATGAAGAATTGGTTTTCTATTTGAATTATTGATGATTGAATTTAAATTTTAAATTTAGAAAGCAATAAATACTTTACACGTATGAATTTCCCCATAATTATTCTATTCAATTCTTGGAAATCTGTTATAAAGCAGTGCTGTTTGAGAGAATAGATTATAAAATACAACTTTACAAGGAGACCTGAAATCCTTGGGAGCCTAACTAAAAATGGGTTTCGCGAGAAATTGATCACGGTTTTATCGCTTATTTTTCAAAAGAAGTAATCAGATATCTAGAACCACAAAAGTTTACTGTTTGAAAAAATGTCTGCCCCTGATAATAATTCCTTTTCCTTCAATGCTTAAGATACGAATACTGAAATATTTATATACAAAAATGACAATTATCTAGATAAAATATCAGTTTGAAAACCTTGGAGTCACTCTACTATCCAGTGTAACCCTAAAATGTACTTGTACTAGAAGAAAAATGTCGGAATGAGGAGAATGAATTCCTTTCATAAAGTCTTCTTCCATTTTTTTAGGAATATGGAAGCGAGGATTGCTGTTCGGAAAATAAAAAATTTTATCTTCAGAGATAAAACTGTCCAATCATTTTTCAAGTGAATTTCAATTAGGATGTTGAAAACAAAATTTCACAATTATTATTATAAAGGACCTCCTTTTAAGGTGTACCTACAAGTAAAACTTCAATCCTTTATGCCTCAAATCGTCCGACTGTAGGCGGAATACAATTCTTAGAACCTTCGTAATTAGCCACGTCTAGCAAAAAGACCATGCAGGTTCAATATTATAGAAATTGATCATTTTTTTCAAGGGTTTTTATGCTTTCATTCATTATAAAGTAGTCTGAACCGTTCAACAAAAAAGCTGCAAAATGTGAGATCAAGGTTTGAGTGCTCCAACTAAGAGATTTTCTTTTTAACAATTCTGTGTGAGGTTTGTACACACAAGAGCATTGGTCAATAACATAAGTTGGCTAAATTATAAAAAAATTGCAATTTTACTTATAAAGAAGATCCATTTTATGATTTAAAATATCTTTTTATGATAACTTATATCAGTACATCCCATGTTGTTATAAATTGATCAGCAAATTAGCAATCTTTGAAAAAAATATATATTTTTGAATATTAAATCCATCTTCATGGAGAATCAGCAATTGCTATATTTTATAACTTGAAAACACCTATGAGTAGGGATAACTTGGCTGGTCTCCCATATGGGTTGTAATAATAATCTCTGCCCCTCCTATAAAAAGTGATAATAAACCAATTATTTCAATGCGACGCAAAATATCCTCATTCTTGTAAAGCTATCTCTGATTTACGTAAATGCCAGTCTTATTCATTTAGCGAAACTACTTTACATCTTACTGTTTAACATTTAACGCGTAATTTTTTATAATTTTCACTCATGCTGGGTTCAAGTCAGAATATGTAGAAAAAACCTGATCTGAATGACATTTAATTTTAATCAAATTTTTCTTCCTTTTTAAAATAAAGTAATTCTTGTCAACATTCACTTTGCATATATTATCTCAAGATTCACCTTCATTCGGCTGCGTAGAAAGGATAACTCGATTTTTATCTCATTGTTCATTGATAAAAAAAACAAGAATTTATGCAGAAATTGATATCTTTTTTTCTCTAAATTTGTAATTAGGGGGAAAATTATCTCCCTAACCACAATTAAATATCTCTAGCAAAGTGAATATGATAAATCAATAAAAAGGATTCCAAACTCTTCTTTTCTCAAACCGGACAGAGAGCAACACACACACCAAACAACACACCGACTTGTGATTAGTAGATTCAGACACACCTAAAAACGATTGGTCAGAATGAGCAGGTTATCCAACCTCTCTCATGTATAAATAACCATGTCGGTGCAAGGTCTGATGAGAGCCGACCAAAATAAAAAGCTTTTTATTTATCTATTTGGCGTCGTTATTTACTCTACAGCATGACTCTATGTCAGCACCCTGCTAACATATTCGAGGAAATTAGTCATTTTATGTCCTCAAATCTCAATAATAATAAATAAAATATGAGTAAACCTTCTAATTGAAGTAAGGATTCTTTTATATAATTTTTCAGTCCGTGACTTAACGTTTCTTCATGAGTAGCTTATTATGAGGTCAGGGAACTCGTGTGATGAGCAGTGCGACCAGGAATATTTAATAATTCTCAAGAATATATTTTTCCCGGGAGCCAGAATATGTGTTTTAACGAAAAATCTCTAGTCTAATACAAAAATTTATTGTTTCTAGTCGAAAAGTCTTTACTAAAACTATGCAGTTTATTAATTATTTCGAGCAAAGATGAAGATTCTTTTCAAGGTTTCAAAATTAAGAATATAAAAAGTACCATAAGAACACTAATAAACCCACTACAGTCTATTTTCTATCTAATGTTTAAACTATAGTTCAAAAAAACCTCTTCCGTAATGTTTAAAGAATAGTGCAAAAATGAAGGCTTATTTTTTTGAGGGCTGAAAAATATTTATGTCAACAGATGGTGTAGCTGTTTATTTTGAAAATCGATATTGACACTTTCTATCCTCCTATTTCTTTATCAAGTAGAACTCTACGCTTGTGGATAAAAACTATTTTATTCATATTGACTTATTGTTGAAAAATATCCTTTGTTTAATCCCTTGTTTTCTGCAAGTTGGATTGACTTCCCGAATGTCTCTTCGAATGACTTGATAATAGTTTCTTAATCGAGTCGTGCCCACGTTGTGTAGATCATTTGGGTGACCTCATACAAAGTGAACTTGACAGGTTCCTTTGTTATTTTCGAATATTTTTTCAAAAATTATATCACAGTAGATTTTTTTGAAATTTGAGCAAGGCTGAAGTCTGCATGTTGACCGACTATCTGATTCTTATCATTTAGTGTTGACTTCTCCCGAGATATCTGAAAATTAAAATCATTCTTGTGTCTCCTGATGAAACTCTGGTACCAAGATTCGTCTGCGTTGGAATTTGATAAACCAAGGCGATGAGCAGTTTCCTCTGCTTTCGAGACGAACACGATTCCTTTTTAAGTTCAGCGATTAGACATTTTCAATTGTGAAGAAATTTTGTAGTGTGTGAACACTTTGAGGGGAAGAGAGGTAAATTAAAAGGCTGAATGCTGCATTCTGATTGGTTATTGAAAATCGTGATTTGAAATAGATCTGGGATCGCTAGAGCTTGGGATTTTCGCTAGAAACACTCGGGACCACATAATGGATTATTGTAGAAAATTTCATTAAAATCTGTCATGTAAATTTTGAGTTTACCTCTGATTTGATTGTTCGAAGGATACGAAGTACAGAACTATTGACTTACACTTATTAGTGAGAGTTTACAAGAGTAGTATTACTCATTGCTTAAACATGATATCAATAGTTCTCTTGATTCGAGAGACCTGTCCATTGGACAGTGTCCAATATCGAATTCGATATCTGATTCAAATTTCGATATCGAAAGTATCAAGAGTCTTGAATCTTAAGTTATAAACTGACTTTCGCGAATAGTTTTCCAAAGTTATGAGTAGGCCTACCCGAATAGTCCCTAGCATAAAAGATTTCAAGTCTATTTTGAGTCACTGTGTAACTAAAAGGTACTTTTTTTGAAAAAAGTTTTTCTGTGGAAAATGATAAAAAAATTCAAAAAAAAAACTCTAGGTGTCAAGGGGGCAAAGTTCGAAATGTTCTTAATAGTACTTAATAGGCAATATTAAAACGTACTTTTTCTTTCTAAATTCAAAATTTTCCTGATTTCTTATAAGTCGAAAATTGCGCTACTAATTAGCATTTCAATTAATTGCGTCTCAATTGAATAAAGTCGGCACTCATTTTATATGGTGTAGAATGAAATGTTTATAGTTTTAGAGCTCATATATTGATAACAGATTTATTATTTCAAGTTTTTTCAAGTTGAAATTCTCCCCTTTTGGTTACTTTCACAAATTTATAT
Source organism: Gyrodactylus salaris (assembly GCA_000715275.1). NCBI lineage: Eukaryota > Metazoa > Platyhelminthes > Monogenea > Gyrodactylidea > Gyrodactylidae > Gyrodactylus > Gyrodactylus salaris. The sequence goes on from KL567163.1 coordinate 10,241, forward strand.
CATCCATATCGTATTCAGCAGTATATTACGAAAATTAAAAAATAAAGACTTTATCATATGTGTTCTTCAATAATTTGGCGTACAAAATGTAATTTATAACTCGAGTGTCGTATTGAATATTGATTAGATAATTGAATAGGTCTAATTATATTGCCATATGTTTTGCTAAATATCACAGGAAAACTTTTATGTGAAAAATTCAAATTGACCATGTGAAAACATTCATCCACAGAATTCTATGCATATTTCTAAAAAGGTTGAAGCTTTTGCTTTGTTTAGTTAGTAATGAGAAGACTCGTCAGCACGGATTCCAGAAATATCTTGGAGATTTGAATCAAATTTTGATCGGATTAAATTTTTCCTTTCGAAAGATAATATTCAAGGCAGAAAAGAGATATTTTTTTACCATCAAGTGTAATCAGGTTATAATTTATTCATACTTTAATTATGTTAATAACCAGCAGACATAAATCTCGTAGAACTAAAGATATTCAAAAAAATCCCTCAAGTTCTAATCTAAAGTTTCTATAGAAACCTTTTTTAATCAATATAAAATTTGAAGTGTGTAATTTGCATCTCGGCAATATTGCAATTGTATCAATGAAGTTCTTGCAAAATAATTCAGGGTGTTATTCTATTTGTACTTATATCGCTATAGAGATTTTTTCCTGAGCTCCCTTGAATCGAAACTTGAAACTGGTGTTTTTATGCTCTTAGTTTTTCTGTAAGAAGGTCTAACAGAAGAATCAATGAAGGGTAGTTCCTAGTTCTTAAAACTAGAACTCCTTGAACTAGAATTATTTAAGATTTCATTCTTGAAAGAAATAGAGATTTTCCATTTTAGGAGAAATGATTCTCTTTATTTCCATACAGAAATGTCATATTTGGGTATGAGTTCTTAATGGCCTTATAAAGTCAGATCTTGAATTTCGCAAAGGAACGCAAATTTTTTATTTTGGTCAAATTTCAAAGTCTCAAAAATAAAAAAAATCTTAAAAATACCTCATCTTATGCCTTTTTTTAAATAAGGAAATAACATTTTAACAAGTTAATCAGATTTTATACTAAAACAATACTTTGAACTGTCTTTCCTAAGGGTTGTAATAATAACCTCTACCCCTCCGCTAAAAATTGATGATCACCTTTATATTTATCCAATTTATAGAGTTAAAATGGTTTCTTTCAAAATGGACATATCCTAGATCAGTACAGATTAAAGTAAGCAGATATATGCAGAAAAGTTAAATTAAAAATTATAGTAGGAAACTCAGACGTCTCAATCCCATTCTCAACTAGTTAACGAAATGAAACTTGGACAATAAGTTCCTATTTCACTAGTTTTAATGGGAGTTTACTAACAACTAATATACTCATTAGTAGGAGTCTGAGAGACTTATTATTTTCATTATATTGGTACTCTAAGCCAATGCAAGAGAATCATAAGACTTCTCTAAGGACCACATTATTTTCATTCCACCTGTGGCACATATGAATAAACTGTCAGGATTCCAAATTCGAGAACAGTTAACGTATAGTTCCCCAAAGATCCAAAGATTGCCCTTATTGATAGTTATGGAAAAGGTTATCTATTTTTGGAATTGTAGTATTTTGAATCTTATTGGGCTATCATTCGGAATTAGGGGAATTCGAGGAATGTAAGCATCTTCTCCTGTGTATGGTCTAGATATAATTGTGGATTTTTGCAATTCTGCATCGAGGCGTTTATTGCCAAGCTCGTGCCATTGCATAACTTGAGCTTCTGGATATCTCTAGAGGATTGATTTCGGAATCAGGTATGAATATTATAACTCATAGATAGATCTAATTATTCTCTAGTCGCAAAGTTTATGTTTTATTTCTAGAAAATACATCAACCTAGATTTTAGAATTTATTTAATCTTAGAAATTTATACATAATATATTACAAATTTAATTAACTCGTTATCGATAAAACACGTGAAATTGACCCAAAAATAATTTTACGAATAAAATTGTATATTGGTTTCTAAAGTGAGAATTTATGTTCTAAGTTTTTTATATTTTAGACTTATGATTAGGGATACCTAAATAGTCCCTTGATAAAAATGGTTTTAGTCCATTAAGTCAAATTTAGGAATAATTATTAAAAATCGTCTTTCATATAATATTTAGGTGTTTATTGAATCAGAATCAAAAAAATAGCCCATTTTTGAAAAAAATCTTTTAACATAAGCTGTAGTCGGTTGATAATCTCACCTTCTGATCTATGTATACGTCAAAGTTAAACTCTGAATCACAGACATGGCAGTAAAATACGTTAAAAATTCGATAGTTCTGAAAGATTTGACCTAATCTTGGACATAATTATGCGGCCAAAAGATAATCTCAATTATATAATTACAGTCTCAGATGGTTTTGGATGACCAATTAAAGATCTTTATGAGGGATTTTTTATTACACAGCAACTCTTAAACACCAGAAAGTTGATACAGATACTCAGTGGGGAGATAGAGTTGTTCGATCAGAATATAAATATCACTTTTTAACAATATAACCATGGAAATTGTGAAAATAGTCCCCAAATAGACAATTAAGAGGAAATCCTAACGGCTAAGCAAATTTTAACAAATTTTTCTCTGCTTTTACTGAAAAAGAAGCAAAATAAACCAAATTCCATACTGGTCTATTGGGTAGCCCTACTTATGATCCTCTATTTTAAAACTTGAAACTTGTTATCACAAAAATGAAGACTTTGCTCCATTACAACTCAAATTGTTTTCTTATAGCAGTTTAAACTTATCTATGCATCCTAATAAATACCTCCCAATTCGAATATGATATGGATTCACATGATTGCATTTTTATCTAGGAAATAATCGAAAAAACAGAAATTTCCTGCAAAATAATTATTAAACCAGAAGAAATTATTCAATTAAAAGAATCTCTTTAATTCAATCCAACTAATGATTCTTCAATGTAGGCATCTCGTAGAATTTTTCTTTGGTGTGTGTTTTTCTCTTCACTCGTTTTAAGCTTCAGTATGACTACACGTCATTCCTCCATAGACACTAGAGTCATTTATTAAATTAGTAGTGGAATAAGAAAAGATCCCCTCTGATAATGTACCGATTCGATCTACATTTTGTCAATTTCGTGTTCCCCAAAGATAAGACCTACTTTGGAAATTCGTAAAAAATTTAATTTGGCGCGACACGTTTCTCCTTGGAGAATAACATTATCTGAGCTAATTTCCATCCATGTTGTAGAATTGAAGTTGACTGAAGGTTCCCTCTCTATCTAGGAAAAGTAAAATTAGTCGATATTGGTATAATCATGCCGAATTTTGAGTTGGACTTGGCAATGACAATGATAATAGAATAAAATACATCTTTCCCTCCTCCAACATCATCTCTAAAATAATTTCGTATTAAGTCAACATAGTTGAGCTCAGTTAAAAAAATCATCTGGGTTTATCTGGCATAGAAATTTGATAATGGCCAAGGCTTAATTTTTTGGAAACATCAAAAGAGACTCTTATTATGTAGATATTGTTTTAAATTTTCATAAACTATAAATAATAATGCATCTTTGTTTTGCCCTTTTTTAAAGTTACCTCTTGTGTTCACTCTTTCAATTCAGAATTGTTCTTCAGAAAATTAGCTTTCGATTGGTGTTCCATACTTGTATTTTGAAATTGTTTTTCATTCAATAAAACAAAGATGAGTCTTGAGAAAAATTAGAAAAAGAAGTTGAAGATCTTAATGATCACTAAAAGATATGCTTACTCTTTGACTCAACGTACAATTCGTTCATCATACACACAAACATAATGTGTTATTAATCCACACATAAAATTTCTTCTCCTCTATTATCATTAAGACTCATCTTTGGTTTATTGTATGAGAAACAATTTCAAAATATCAGTAGGGTGGGCTAAAAAAAAAATTATTTTTGAATCCTTACCAATATCGTAAAAGTACATATTTCAAACCTTAATTCACCTTTATTTTCACTTAAAACTCATGTTAAGAGACTCTAACTCGAAAAAGATATTTTCATACCTGAATTTGTACAATAAAAATCCAATGTCTAAACTTATGTTTCAAGATTAGAAAAAATGATTAGTTTTTATTGACACGTTTTTTGACAGTTTTTATTTTATCGAAATATAATTTTCCGAAGAAAAATTCTGAATTGAAGTAAAAAGATTTAATAATAGCAAAATGTAACATTGAAAGACTGAAAGAAACGATTGACATGCAATCTTTAAATAATTTTTCTTGGACTAACATAGATAAAAAGGATAAATCTGCCGAAACCTCGCGTAGCGACTTCTTTTTCTTTAATATAATTCCCTCAATTTATCTTAGTAATAGTTCACATTTCAAAGACCATTTCTTGGGGGTCATCATTTTTAAAACATGGTGTTGATGGATAAATCATCTGCATCATTTTTTTCTAGCTATCGATATAACAAAAGAATCTAAAATTAATTTTCATCAAGTTCTCAAAAATATTCTGCAACACTTTTGGTCAATAAAAGTTTATTGCTAATCAATTGTTCACGTTACATGTAATCATCTACCACTTTATAATGCTTTTTTTCTTAAACAAGCACACACACAAAATGGAAAAATCTCCTTCTACACTCGATGAGCTAGAGTGTGAAGACAAAATAATAATGGAAGAGGCAAAATATTTAATTTATCGATTTTAAATTATGCCAAGTTGAGCCAGCATTAAAAAATTAAGTCGCGACGCAAAGTTTCTGTAGAACGAACGTTGCACTGAATAACATTTTCACTAGAGCGCATTGAACTACTAAATAGTCTGGTTGAGAATTCGATTCTCATCTATGGATTACTAATGTTACCCAATATTTATACTTTTTCTCTCATAATTCAGCAACTGTAGCATTTCTCAATAATTCTTTACTAATAATTTGTGCCTTAAATTTTAAACATAATTCCTTCCTGTGCAAAATTTTTCATAAAAACTAGAAATCATCTAAAATAAAATGATGAGTAGGGCTACCAGAAAATTGCAAATTTAAATTTAAAAAGTTGCAAATTAATTTCAAAAAGTTTTTTCAAATTTTCTTCTGTAAACCTTTAACAGTTCAAAGATAATTTTTCACCTTAACCTCAACGAAATACTATGATGATCTATTGACGACTTTCGATCATGTGATACGTATTTTTTGAAGAGGATGCAGTATAAATCTGAATTTAGAAGCATGAATTCCTTAGGATACGCTGTTACATAACGACTCATTTCTATTCATGATTTGGAAATTCAGTCTTTCTTTATATACTACAATCTCATACAAAAGTAACAATAATTTACTTTAACGAGTAACGAGTAATTAGAACAACAATTAGTTATATTTATTATGCGAAGATGTTCTTGTACCTTATTTAGTACACTTTTTATCGGCTCTTCTCTTTGTAAATTGCCGTCAGGCTGCAAGTAATTAGTGATTTTACCAGTTTTATATTTATTAATTTTATCATCAAGTTCTCATACTTGGTATCCTAATCAAGTAAATTACGTGAATGCAATTAAGAATTGATGTATTTTAAAACTAATATTTACAAATATTTTGTTTTAAAAAATTCAAATTTTAGAATTTTTGAGAAAGTTTGTTCAGGACTCAATTTTAGAGAAGAAATTAGTTTAATATATAATTAAGAATTTTTAATAGAAATAAAAATGCTACAATTGTTTAAAAATTTAAATATTTGATTAACCCTAATGGTATACTGATTATTCAAGAATTATGATCAAAATCAAGGATTGGAAAGAATTACTTGAAATTATTTTCAAATTATTCTAATAGACAAGTCTAAAAGTACAAGTCAGATAAAATGGCTAAACAAATTCAGCGATTAGCTTTGGTTGTAGAAGTTATCTGTTTATTTATTACTAGACTGAAACAACGGAAGCAAA
>JJOG01005828.1:0-41346 GCA_000715275.1 Gyrodactylus salaris
GTTTGTACTTTGATATGTAAAATGCTTCTGCTGTTTTGATTGTTGAGATTTTTGAGCTAGACATTTTCTTCAGGATAGAGAAGTTTTGTTTTGAGACGTTTTCTTTGCAGTTTGTTTGAGCTTGGTTGATGTGTTTGAAAATTGCAGAGTTTTTGTCTTTGTACAAATGCTCCTCGATTCTGTCATCTAGCCTCCTTGTTGTTTGACCAATATACGAAGAATTACAGTTGCAGACGAAGCGATACACAAGGTTTGAATTGAGATTTGTCTGAAGTTTGTCCTTTGAGCTTAGATTGAACATTTTCCTTGTTTTGAATCGTAATAGTAGCTCATTATTAGGATATGTCTCTTTAAACAACTCTGTTATTTTTCTTTTGTAAACAGTGGCTAGTTCATCACCTTTAAACTGCAATTGTAAGTATACTGATTTGGGACTTTCAACTTCGGGAGGTGCCTCATCTCTGATCTTTTCAATTGTAGTTTCTAACACAATAATTAGATTATGAACTACACTGCCAAACCCTAGAGACGAGAGAAGAGCCAATAAAAATTGATTTTTACTTTTCTTAAATCTATATATAAGGCACGTAACAATTGGTAAAGTATGCCCGAAATAAAGTGCTTATTGTTGTTGAAGGGCTGCTCTTCCTTTTTTTCTCAAAATATGACGATTATTCAAAATTGTCCAGAATACATATCGTTCGCAGAAGTACTCTCCAAGGTACAAACTCTATAAAATATTATTGTTTTTGCTAGGCAGACTCGGCAACCGTATGAAATATAAAGGTCGATTTTTTTACACAAAAAAATGATGATTGGATAATGGAAATGAAAAATACAAATATGTTGATTTTTTACATATTAATGTATACTGAATTATCTATTAAATGACTTTGAGGCAATGTATTTCATCGTTTTTCAAGTTAATTTGACAATGAATTTTGCTTTGAATGAATCTTTACCAAGATTATTCTAAATAGTAGTAGAGGCAAGTTTTAATTAAGTATTCAGAGTATCAGAGAAGTATCACGTTACATAATATTTTATGGATAATTTAAATTTTACCTAGGTTTTATTACTTATCTAATTCGTTAACACAATACATCGTATTTAAAATTTAAATTATATTTCTAGCCTCATCGATGACACATTTGGTGATTTCGAGAAGCCAACCGCTAATAATTTTGGTACGGATTTCACCCAACAAAATTTGGTCGGCACTAATGACATTTTTAATTGCTTCACATCAATGCAACCATCTTCAGTCAACAATGGCAATCAAAATCAACCTACTCTAGATGGCTTTGATCTTTTGAATGGCAACAGCAATACAATGGTTTTCAATACTTTTGAGCAAATAAAGACTACTTCAATTCACCCTACCAAGCAAATTAACAAAGAGGATACTTTTGCTCCAAAAGCAGAAGTCAAAAAAGACCTGGGCAAACTATGGAATGATATCAGTTATTTGAATATCAACCCAGATTCCCTCTTGACCCCGAAGAAGACTGTGGCAAATCAACCTTCATTAAGCCAGCTCAAAAATCAGAGAAATGAGAATAATTTATTATTCTAAAAGAAAAACCATTCTAACATTTATATTCACAAATCTCTTTAACAAGAAAAATCATGTGCCTAACAGTGAAATTGAAAAATGTGTCAAAGTCTAGAGATTATAATAAAATTAAATTATTTAAATTCTCATTTTTTTCTCTATGTTTGAGCTTTAATTACCAACTAAATTCAAGTCTTCAACAAAATTGTCTCTAATACAGAATGTGTAATTGGAAGCAAAGAAGAGTCAAGTTGATCCAATCAGAAGTAGCTAGAAGAGCCCAAAGTTATTAGTTCAATGGTTCATAATGTAAAATAATATCAATAATGACATTTTTTGCTGTCCTCAAGTAACTTGAGTCAAGTTCAAATTTAATTTACCACTCTTGTTATTTATTAAAAGTTTTTGTTAAAAATGCCTACACTAGTTTTAGTTCAACCCCGTGTATGATTCAATTTATTTGGGACCCGATATAACTTTGGGGAAATGATTAGAAATAATAGTAAGAATTTAGATTTTAACTCACTCTAGATAAAAATGAGATAATTTCAATAATTGAGAAGGAATGTTCCCCAAGCAAAGCTCCACCAATTCCAGTACGCAAAAAGTCTACGAATCAACACATTGCCGATCTGGACAAGTTTATGGAGGAAATTGATAATGGATCCTTTATCATTCACAACGCAGATGAAACCAATAACAACGTTAGTGCAAACAGCAGCATTATTGATGGAGAGTAAGTACCTGCAGCCCACACAATTTTCTAGATTCTAGTCACTTGAAGGTTTAGAAATTGACGCTATAGAGAGGAAAAAACTAAAATTTAATTTTTATTAAACAGTTAAATGTAAGATTTACACATAAAAATGAGTTACTTATTTTAATTACACCAGAGATAAATTTCACGGATAATTTACTGTAAATAATTTACTTTACTAAATAACTTGAATTTATACAAAGGATGTAAATTCTAGTACTTACTGCAAAAACACAAACATATCTCTCTTATTTACAGAATCCCATATCCGCTTGGCTACAAGGAGACTGACGTGGATGACTTGAACGACGAGGAGAATACAAACAGTGACGGCAACAAAAAGGATTTCGACAAGGTTTCCTCGGAATTAGATGAACTAATGAATTCCCTAAAGGAAAATGTAAGATTCTTGTTTGACATTCACCTTAGATTATCAGCCCAGAGACAAAGAGAGATGAAGAGGGAAGAGAAATAAAATTCGCCACTGATCGCAATGTGAAAGAGCCAGAAAGGCAAAAGCCTGTAGCAGCTCAACCGGGAGCGAATGAAAATTCTAATTTCAATAAAAAATTCGGGGATCGTAGTGGCAGTCTTGCTGGGAGAAATACATGCTTGGCATGTTACCAACCAATCTTTGGTACTGTGAGTGTTTAAACTTTAAAGATCATTAAAGGGTTGAATTTCAACTCTGTATCGTAATTTGTAGATTTTAGAATTTCTAAGAATTTAGACACTAAAACACACAAGGTGCAAATTAAACTAATTTGTTGTTTAATCGTGACAAAAACTATTTTCTGGATATTTTAATTATGAACAGTTTGATATCGCTGCACTAATTGGATGTAATTAGTAAATCATCACTTGAATCATAGTTCCATCTATATCGCTTGAAGGGATACTTTAGTTGAGTATGGATTAGGCTGTAATTAGAAAAAAATTTCAGATTTATATTTTCCTTCTCATAAATGTGAAGTTGTATAAAATGTTCTTTATAAGGACATGATACATTTATTATCATTTGAGCTTAAAGTATTTTACTATGCACGCAATGAAGAAGAATCTCTCTTTCTAAATATGTGTATTTCAATTGTAAAAGGTTTTTTTCTTCATAGGAAAAGAAATTGGAGAAATGTGTACGATTTTCTTCATCGAATAAAAGTATTGAATGAATTTCTACTCTTGAATATTTACAAATCTAATTCATGAATCATTAGTGCTTAGCAACAGTAACATAATTGATATAATAATGAATTCGTGATTGGATAAATCATCAAAATGTATCAATTTTCTGTCCGCAATTAAATATAAATTATATTTTCAGCAATCTTGATTACAATCCAAGTAGAGAAACCAATCTGAATAGGTCTTATTTATTTATGGGCAAATACTTAATATTCCACTTAATTTTATTTAAAAGAATCCTTAATTTCTCCCACTCTAGAATTATTTATTTCCTTATAAGATTATAATTTTACTCATATAATTTTTTTAAATACTTTATATTGTAATTATATAAGAGTGGAGATTATTTCATGTGAAAATCTAAAAATTGAATCCTTTTTTGAATTTGAGAAATTCTAGGTGTATCAATTTCACAAATTCGTTTAAAATTATCTCTGAAATTAATGCCTCAATGAATTAATTTACGTTTTTCTATTTGTCGTAGATGATCAGCGCTGCCAATGGGGCTTTTCATCCGGAGCATTTTCTCTGTGCAAATTGTGGCCTGAGTCTCATCAAATCTGACTTTTTTTGTCGGGAACAAATGACGTATTGTGTTGAATGCCATCAGAATTTATTTTCACCAAAATGTGCCTATTGCCGGGATATAATAGTTGATGTGAGCCAATATATATTTCAAGTTTATGAATTCGAGAGGTATGACTTTATTCCTTAGAAATGCGTAATTGTCCTTGGCAAAGCATGGCACCCAGAACATTTATTCTGCTCTTATTGTGAGAAAACATTTGACGATACATCCAGCATTCATGAGAGAGACGATCGGCCTTTTTGCAAGTATGTACCGAGTTAATTAATTAAATAATAATACAGTTACTCACAAGTAGCAACATTAGTAGTTATAAGTATACTCAGATCCAGAAATCGAGCGGATTAAATCGGTCCTAGATCGAGAGATATTAATCTTCCAGACTGTTCCTTACACTCCCTAACAGTTAATCACAACGTTTATCATTAAAGAAAAAGCATACAATTTAAAAAAGAGTCAAAAAAAATGTAGGTCCTCGTAATCTTTGCAATAAATAAACACCATGAAGGCATAACGTAATAGGCCTTTTATGAGTGTTCAAATAAACAAAAATATAGGGATGGTCTATCCAAGAACGTCATGTTTATTTTTAACTTCAATGAATATTATAGTTGAAACAAAAATCATTCAAAAGAAAATTTGTTCTAATTCTGAATTATTATTTTTCGCTAAATTTAGATATTTGATGGACAAAGAAATGAAATTGTGTTTAGTAAAGAAAATCGAGACGATGTTATTATTTAGAAATAACTAAGAAAAAAATTATTTTTCTAAGAGTTTAAATGAACTTTAAGAAAAATATTAATTTCATTATTTCTAGTAGATAGATTGCACAGTAATCTTCAACACAAGTTATGTTAGCTTAGCAATTCAGAATGTCTAGATGGTAGTTGAAAAATCAATTTAATCTTTGTTTTTACATTGTCTGACCAGGTTTTTTTCAAAATTGTAATATTGAGATTTTCTCAAAAATTAATCTGATTTTATTCGATTTTGATGAATCTTTTCTTTAAACGACCCTCTCTCCTCCCTATCAGGCGTACACGAAATTTACAAACGCTATAAAATCAGTTCTCCACTTGAAGCTAGAAAATTTGAAAATATTTTGTTTAATTTCCGATCAATCTCATCTTGTCACTCACAATGAAAAATGTAAACACATGAAAATCTACATTTTCCAATAGAGAATGTTATTACGAAAAGTATGGCACAAAATGCGCTCGGTGCAGAACAGCAATCACAGATGAATTCATAAACGCATACAAAAAGTATTGGCATTATGAATGCTTTACATGTACAGTAAGTTATCCTCAATGGTCATTTAAAGATGGCCCTTAATTCTTGCCCATCTCAAGGTGTGTGCAGTTCAATTGAAAGGAAATAGCTATTACGACATAAAAAATAAGCCTTATTGTGAGAAGGATTACCACAACCTGGTCTCACCAAAATGCGCAGCCTGCTACAAAACAATAGAGTCCCGATGTGTCCACGCGCTGGGGAAGAGTTTTCATTCTAATTGTTTCACTTGTACCTATTGTGCCCAGCCAATGAGGAATGGGATATTCAAAGAACGCTCTAGCAAACCCTATTGCCAACAGTGTTATCAGCAGTTATTTGGCTGATGCAATCAGTTTCCTTACAACGGTCGTAATGATTACGAAGTAATCAAATGAGAAAAATTTTCTCGGTGTCTATTCATAGACAGTTTATACTATTTTTCACAAATATTACAAACACAGCTTTGTTAAGAATAAAAGATACAACTTTGTAAATAGAAAAAAATTAAACACGTTCTATGAAAATTTTCTCTTGAAGACCTCCACTAGATTAATGGTTTAAATCAGAACCATGAGAAGAATCCAGAAAACCAATAGAGATTCCTCATCAAGACTCATTTTCAAATGACAGGAGAAGATGGCGTACCCTTAATGTTAGTCTCAACTATTACATAGTGGCATGATGTTTGATAGTGTTTTAACTTGGGTTAATTTTTTATGAAGAAATGGTACGAAAGGATTTTCTATAAGCCTATGCATTGTATAGTATACAATCAATAAAAAACAAAGACAGGTAACCTTATGTACGTACTTGAAATATATGCAAATAGCAGAATTCTTTATTCATATTCCCTCTAGGTAACTGCAAGATGCACACGAACAGAAACGCACACACACAAAGAAGATATTTTCATTGTACAAAGGAGTTGACTGAATCCAAATAACTTGGACTAACTAAGAGAAAAATTGTAAAATTAAATCTAACAAAACTAGGCCAAAGGTATGAAAGAAAGAAGATTTGAAAATTGGAAATAACATGAAAATTTATTTGAAAATCTTTAATTTTTCTTTTGGCGCCCATAAAAATCAAAATTGATTGTACATCAATATATATACACATAGAGAGAAAAACGGTACATAGACTAGATCGGACTCGATTTAGTGTTTATACTTTGTTTTAAAGTCTAAGCACCGGAAATGCATTCACAGCTTTATGATAAAAGGAGAGCCATAGAAACTGTAGTTCGTTTCAATAGAAAACAGTTAAAAATTGTTTTGATATAAAAAAACTGTGAAAGAAATTTCAAAATTCTCTATGAATATTTTCAATATGAGCAACAGGAGAGAAAAACAGGAAATATTCGGGACTGCGGATTGAGGGTGGGAACTGGTGTGGATTTCTTTTTTTCAAATAAATTTTTCCAAAACTTTTTAGTTTTTATTTTTTTTCGAGGGAATTTTTTTTCTATCCGTTATTTTTACATAGTAAAAGAAGTGAAATGATTCGGTTTAAATTGTTTAAGTAATTCACTCAATATTTGATTTTTTTTTCAAAAAAATTATTTGATAAAATGTATATGAATATATCTTCAACGTGTAAAAAAACAAACAGGTCATCTTTTCAACGATTAAATATTTAATTGTTTAAATGAATAATAACTAATATAGTTTTTGTGTGTAAGAAAAAGACGATTTAATTAAAAAGTTGAATAGATAGGGAGGGGACTTTTCAGTAATTCTTATACCAATTATCGATGGCATTATTCATAAATGGGACGTTACCACCTTGATTGAAATTGTCGCTGGCGCAATTGTAACCACCACGGCTAGCACCGCCATTTGCAGCGCCTCTGGGGGTCTGACGATAATCTCGGCTGACAAAGTTGCCACCACGACGACCACGACCGTTACCGCCAAAGCTCTTCTTCTGACCGGATTCATTCGAGTAGACTCTCATCCAATTAGGAACATCCTTGTTTGCCTCTTCGAGAAGCTCTACAAGACCAGGGATTATGTTTCTATTCTTGTCATTGCAGAATGATATTGCTTCACCAGTGTTACCAGCTCTTCCTGTCCTACCGATTCTATGAACGTAGTCATCAACATCGTTAGGGAGATCGAAATTGATTACTTTCTAATGAAATAGGAAAATTAGACAAGTTTTTATAGAATTAAAATGTGGGCACACTTACTGAGATATTTTCAATGTGAAGACCTCTAGCAGCGACAGAAGTAGCAATGAGAATTGGGGTGCTTCTATTTCTAAATGATTCTAGTGCGGCAGTACGCTCATTCTGATCCTTGTCTCCGTGCATACTGATGACTTTAAAGTTCTTTCCCCGGAGGAAATACTGAAGTTCATCAACACTCTTCTTTTGTTCAACAAACACCAGGACCAATTGGTCTTGAGAGTCAATGAGAAACTCGATGAGTGCCTCTCTCTTTTCGTACTCTTCAACCCATAGGATTGATTGTGTGATATTGTCGCTTGTGGATCCGATACGACCAACTGTTAGGAACATGTAATCTTTGAGAAAGTCTTTGGCGAGCATCTAAAATAATTTAAAGATGAGAATAATAAAATACAAATATTGAGTAATACTAACTTGGATTTGATGTGGGAAGGTTGCAGAGAACATGACGGTTTGTCTAGGACATTCATTGAGATGTTGGTTGATAATCTCTCTGATCTGGGGCTCAAAGCCAAGATCAAGCATACGATCAGCTTCATCGAGAATGAGATATCTGCAGCAGGAGAGTGAGACAATCCCCCTATTGAGCAAATCAATAAGACGACCAGGCGTTGCAACAAGAAGATTGCAACCTTTATTAAAATCATTAATCTGACTTCTAATCTCCACACCACCATAAGCAACAGCGGCTCTAACATTGGAGCGATATGCAAACTTTTTAGCCTCCACTTGAATCTGCATGGCCAATTCTCTTGTTGGAGCAAGAACAAGGCAGACTGGTTGATGTGTACGATGTCCGCTGGCAACATATCTGTCAACAGAGTCCTTTGGACCTTCAGTGAACATGTTGTGGAAAATGGGTATTAGAAAAGCAGCAGTCTTTCCGGATCCTGTCTGTGCACAGGCCATCAAATCTCTACCAGACAAAATGACTGGGATGGAGTATTTTTGGACAGGAGTCGGCTTGGTGTAACTTGTAGATATGATATTCTCATTCAATATGGGATGGAGATTTAACTCGGCAAAGTGAGATTTGATTACGGCAACATCAAAATCAGGACCGCTAATGTTAACGGGTATCTGATCGTAGTCGTCAAAGTTGATACCAGTGCTCACAGCCTGATACAACTCTTTTTCCACGGCTTCATTCTTGGGGAGATGTTCATTCCAGTCAGCACTGATATTTCGAGAGTTGTTAAAGCCACCGTTGTAACCACCACGGTAGTTGCTGAAGCCTCCGCGACTTCCACGACGGTTTTGAAAGCCATTTGGGTTTTGTGGACCACTGTTGTAGCTTTGGAAACCGTTAGCATTGCCGTTGCGTTCGTTGTTATATCTTCGGTTGCCGTTGTAATTGTTGAAATTGGCGACAGGAGCATTAGCATAAGGGTTATTAAAGTTGGCACGTAAGTGTGGTGGCTGGTAAGCACCACCGCCACCCCGAGAGGATGACAACGACATATTATTTACCTAAAGAGGCTAGAAAATGAAGGACTTACATCGTTGCATAAGTCGTCTTGATAAGAGTTCATAACTTTAATAATGGAGGATTATTTGAATATTGTCTCTCAATTAAACACTTAAACAAAAATATTTAATAAATAGCAAAAATATCATAGCGTATTTTTCTTGTTGATAATTGACCAATTTTTTGTAGGAATTAAACCTTAATAAGAAGATACTGTTTTGATTCTTAAAAATGTTTAGAAATTTTACCAAGCGCTATACGATAATTATTATTAAATTATAGTTTGGCACCTTATATATTTGAAATATATAGTTAAAAGAGTCAAGAATAAGCACTCAAATAATAAAGAAAATATTTATGTACCTTTAGAATCTTTATTACAGATAATAGTTTTCTAATACAAAAAATAGTTTTTTAATTTCAACTGATAAATCGTCGCAAAAAGTATTAATCTACAGGTTTGTATTCATCAAAATGTCCTCTTCTGGGCCTTGTTTTGTTTATCAAGTCTTTAGATCTGAAGTTAAATATGAAAGAAAATTTACAAATAAGAAAATGTGAAGAAGCTTGCACAATATAGAAAAATCACAGTACCCAGGAGAAATCTGTTAATCTTTTTAGCCTTTAAAGGATTGACTTTTCTGAAGTTTCTTCAAATTATTATAATTTTTCAAGTTACTTGTTGTAATAATTCATTTCTCTTTGATACATTCTGTGAAAATCTTGCTGGTAATGATTACTTTCGGCTTGGGTAAAAGTCTCAGCCGTTTGAGTGGGCTTAAAGTTTTTCAGATACTCATAAGCCTCGGAAATCTCTTTAAACTTTTTATCATCACCATCTGATTTATCAGGGTGGTGCTTCTTTGAAAGTTCTATGTACGCATCTCGAATTTCCTTGGTATTAGCATCTTTCTTGAGACCTAGAGCTAATAAAGAGTTCAATCTATTAGTTGAAAATCTGATTTTTATCAAAACAATTTTTTCAAAACATTTGAACTTTGTCGCCGATCTCAACATTAAATATACAATGTAAAATTCTTGTTTCGCTGCATTCCAATTTAAATTTTAAATGTCGATATCTAATTTTCAACTATGGCTCGCTAATGTTGCAAAGGCCCGTGTAAATGATGCCGCTGAAAATATAATGAGCTTCAAGTTCAACAAAAAGAGATTACGTCTTCTGTCTGGTGAGAACGAATTCAATAACTGCTGCCCAAAGGATGGCTCGATCGTCTATTGTATGACACGTTCATTCCGCGTTGAGGACAATTGGGGTCTGTTACTTGCTCAAAAGCTCTCATTCAAGTTCAATCTTCCCTTGACTGTCATTGCGTCTCTTCGTATGGCCCAACATCAAACGACCCAGAGACATTTTCAATTTCACCTTAACGGTCTCAAGACCCTTGAAGGCAAGCTTCACGAGTTGGACATCGACTTTCGCATCATTTACGATGGGAATAATTTCGATTTTGACCCAAAGAATGAGTCCAAGGAGACGATCAAAGCAATACGTGAAGTCAACGCACAGGTAGTCGTCATTGACTTTTGTCCATTACGTCATGACAAGAGACTTGTGAACCTCATGAGATCATCTTTAAAAGATACCATTCCCATATGTCAGGTTGATTCCGCAAATGTTCTCCCATGTTGGATAATTTCAGAGAAGCTTGAATACTCTGCAAGAACTCTTCGCTCAAAAGTTCATAAGGTTCTCAACGACTACTTGACTGATTTTCCACCGGTTGTCAAGTCTCTGGTTAATCCCAAGACATTGACTGTTAATGATTTTGATAAAATCCAATCTGAATTTAATGGGATACTCGACGATAAAGTGGAAGCTGTCGCATGGGCAAAATCTGGCTATGAAGAGGGCATGAAAACTCTTCACTATTTCATTGAAAAGAATCTGCACGTGTTTAACGACTATAGAAATATTCCCACAAAGTCCACACTCAGTAATCTATCGCCCTGGTTCCGATTCGGTCAGATATCAACACAGAGATGCATTCTTGAGGTTGTCAAGGTGAAGAATCAACACAAGGTGGGCTCGGAAATATTTGTTGAGGAGGCTCTCGTCCGCAGGGAGTTGACAGACAACTTTTGCAACTATCAAGAGGATTATGACAAGGTAACCGGTGCTTGGGATTGGGCTAAAAAGACCCTCATGGACCATGAGAAAGATAAGAAGGAATTAACCTATACGAAAGAGCAAATGGAGAATGCCAAGACGGGCGATGATTTGTGGAATAGTGCCCAGACACAGATGAAAAGGGATGGGAAAATGCATGGATTCCTCAGGATGTATTGGGCTAAAAAGATTTTGGAATGGTTCCCTGGTACAACTCAAGAGACCCTCGATTTTGCATTATATCTCAATGATCACTACAGTCTCGATGGAGCATGTCCCAATGGTTTTGTGGGTGAGTACTTTAGTCAAGAAAGTAATTTTGCGTTGATTAATAAATTTTCATTATTCAAGGTATTATGTGGTCAATTTGTGGTGTCCACGATCAAGGCTGGAAGGAACGACCGATATTTGGAAAGATTCGTTACATGAATTATGCCGGTTGCAAGCGGAAATTCAACATTGATGAATTTGTGGCCAAATATTCAAATCATAAAAAACTTAAATTTTAAAATAAAGATGCTCTATTTTACACCTAACGATACTTTTATTTTCACCGATTCTAGACTCTGAGAAAAAACCTATAAAAATTACTCTCAAGTCAACTGAAATTTTCGTTAATCTTGAAATTTTTTATAAAATTAAGAAGAGAAAACTATTGCGTGGATACCAAGAAACATTCTATTATTAAAAGAGGATGAACTTTATCAGAGCCTCTCTTGCATAAACCAAGATTAGATTATTTTAAATATTACACAGAACCTCTTTCAAAGTTACAAGAAAAGGAAATTTTTGATTCTGTCAGACGTTGGATTGAAACTAAAAGATTATGAATCATGCCTTTAACAAAAAGTTGAGAATAATGCTTTACAAATCATTAATCCTCCCAATCATGGATTTTTGGTTAAATGTACTCTCCAAAAAAAAGCAAAAACAACCGAAAAATTAGAGACTAAATACAATACCGGCTCCTATCAGTTTACCCGGTAAACAGGCTCTTAAAAAAGTTCAAACTGTTCCCAATCTGTCAACTTTCTCATTAACACAGAAAACCAACATCAGCACAACACTCGAAACAAAAAAAACTCCTCCGAGAGGGAACAAAAAATCTGAGGTGTTGTATCAAATCAAAAGCAACCTAGCTTCCATGAGAACAAAACAAATTTGCTCATAACTATGGCCAGCCTTACCGACTCTTCAACTTTATTATGTATTGTAAAAACCATAAACAATAAATCGTTCTATTTATAAAGAAATAAATTTAGCACTAATCTAAAAACTATTCTTGATTAAAGCCTAGCAACAAATTTGCTCAAAACTATGGCCGGCCGTAAACATGCACATACTCTTCAACGAGCAAAAATTAACATTGTAAAACCCTAAACAATGAAACGTTCTATTATAAAAAAAGCCTCAACATTCACTAAAATCTCGGCGAAGCATCTCGTGGTACATTTTATTTACTTTCAAGTCAAAATTAAGATACATTTCTGGGCTTCTTTACTTATTCGATGACGAAAAAATTCTGGCCGTAACTTGAATAGTTTTTTAGAGGGATACCAAGCATATCAAAAGCTCAATCTGTTAATTTGATTATTGAAATGACAATAATTTTGGAAAAAAACATCGCAAGTTGAGAATATAATTGAGGAAATATTGAATGAATCTCACTTTTAATATCAGGTGATCAATTTTTCTAAGCCCTCGATGATTGTACTCGAATAAGGATTGACTTTATGAGATAATATTTTATCAATTAGAAACCAAAGATTGAACGGCAACTGAATATGCACGTATTCTATCGAAACAGAGTTTAAATTTTTAAATTACATTATAGAGACTCTAACGAAGAGTCTACACTTGAATAAATATAGTTGAGTGCAATTTCGTAACAATTATAAAAAGTATTGAAATTATTTTGAATTTTATATTCATTAAAAGATCGATATATAAAGAATTTTATTAGCGAGAAAAAATGGAAATGTACCCGCCCCATTTGATATAATTTCAATGTCGTTCGAGCAAGCTTTTAACATAGACCAAATCATAAATAATTTACTGCTAGGTAAGTCTATCCCACTCTCATCAACATTGAATGAATCAAATAGACTAATTCCCATCACTTTATTCCAGTCCGAAGCGTGCGTCCTGGCAAGCAGGTAAATCTAAATGAAAACGAGATTAGAGGTCTCTGTATCAAGGCCAGAGAGATCTTTATTGGCCAGCCCATCCTGCTCGAGTTAGAAGCTCCCCTTAAAGTCTGTGGTGACATTCATGGACAGTACTACGACCTCCTTAGACTTTTCGAGTACGGCGGCTTCCCTCCAGACTCAAATTATCTCTTTCTTGGGGATTACGTTGATAGGGGTAAACAGAGTCTAGAAACCATATGCCTCCTACTTGCATACAAGATTAAGTATCCAGAAAACTTTTTCCTTCTTCGCGGCAATCATGAGTGCGCTTCAATCAATCGTATATATGGCTTCTACGATGAATGTGAGTATTAAACATCTATTGAACCATAATTTTCAAGGAATCTAATCTTGTATTTTTAAAGGTAAACGACGTTATAATGTCAAGTTGTGGAAAACCTTTACAGATTGCTTCAACTGCCTTCCCATTGTTGCCCTAATTGATGAAAAGATCTTTTGCTCTCACGGTGGTCTCTCTCCAGACCTCCAATCAATGGAACAAATCAGACGAATTATGCGTCCAACAGATGTTCCAGAACAGGGTTTATTGTGTGATTTGTTATGGTCAGATCCGGATAAAGATACCCAAGGCTGGGGTGAAAATGATAGAGGTGTCTCTTTTACATTCGGTCCCGATGTTGTCGCCAAGTTTCTGTATAAACACGACCTTGATCTAATCTGCAGGGCCCATCAAGTGAGTATTTTATATGCACCATTCATGTTATCACTTTATTTCATTTTTTTTTCAATTCTTAGGTTGTTGAAGATGGCTACGAGTTCTTTGCAAAGCGTCAGCTTGTTACACTCTTCTCTGCCCCAAATTATTGTGGAGAATTTGACAACGCCGGTGCCATGATGTCAGTAGATGATACTCTACTCTGTTCTTTCCAGATACTCAAACCATCCGAAAAAAAGAAGAGTGGCTTCATCATATCTAATTCCAGGCCTGTCACACCACCCAGAGGTAGCAAGAAGTCGTAAATTAAATTTTCCACTCCCTCTCTAATGCCCTGAATAAACCTTAATGAGAATATGTAATTTTATGCTCTTTTTCCTATACCTCTATCGCTTCAAACAAACAAAACACCATTCTCGAGAGAATGATAAAAAATTCTATATAGAAATTCCATCTTTGTCACCCAACAGATTCTCATTTATTTCAAGTCCACTTTACTCCTTGATAAACTATCGAAAAAATACGAATCTAATTAATTAACAGAAGTTGCAGATATTCCCCCACTGTTCAATTTGATTTACCTTCGACAGTAATAAAATACGTTGACCTAATTTTAACGTTATTGAATAAAATTACTTATTTCAAATACTTTATTCCTATTCCATAAGTAAACTGTAATCTTCAGCCCTCAACGAAAAAGGTTATTAGTGCTGAAAACCCCTACGAGAGAACTGATGCACTGTACAAATCTCTTTTTGAAGAGAGAAACATTCTAGTAATAATTTCCATTGATAAAAAGAATCATCAAAAAATAATAAAATAAAATTTATTTATAATTTTTTCATAAATAAAGATAAACGTTTATCTGTACATCAATACACACGCAATTTTATCCCCTATCACCGACGAAGAGAGATGTAATTTTACCATTCTGCCTCGCCAGTAGCCTTTTGGAAGAGATAGTCTCGTCCCTTGATCGACATGATACCATCCTTAAAGTGGAGCCTCCACTTGTTCCTCGAACGATGAATCTTGAGGTGTGTGTAAATTAAATCAAGGATTCATTGAAAAAAAATATTCATTCAAGATTTTTAAAATATCACTTTGCTAGTAAGAAAAGGAGAAAGTGGAGGGGTGAGTGAATCAAAACATTGATTTTCTCATTCGCGAGAATCATGCAACTAAAGAATGTAATGAGCTTATTTAGGATTGTACACATTTATATAATAGACTGTATGCATAGACTCACAAAATGATGGAATCATATTAGATATACACACATACAATATTTTATTTTGATGCAAGACAAAATGATGATGTTTGTCTCAAAGAGAATCAAGTATAGAGAAATATCATCGTCTCTCTCAAGGAGAGAGTAAGGAGAAATATTTTGGTTTATTGCAAAAAAGTACACTTTTACACCTTATTGATAAAATCTACTACTAATGAATGAATTAAAAAATATAAAATTCCAACGTTGCTAGTAAGAAGATCAAGGGACGAATATACCAGCTCTAGGGCTAGATTTGTAGCGAGGACAGTTGAATAAGTACAGAGAACTTTCATTGAGATATGAATAAATCAAGAGTCTAAAGTACTTTTCTCAACAAAAATGAATTCTAATGTCTAACGATTTGTGTCAATTAAAATCCTTTCAACCATCTTAACCTGAGTTTCTACCTTGGACTGCTGGGTAGTAGGGGGGAGGGGGCGGGAACTCACTTTGTCGTATTGACAAACTATGAGATTCTCTGCCTCAAATATCACATCGGCATCTTCATCGCTGACGTCATCTTGGCTATTCAGAGGGTCCTCGTCGTCCTCTTCATCGTCGTCTTCATCATCGTCCACGTCGTCAACTTCGTCAATGTTCAAGGTTTCAGCAACTTTTTCATTCTTTACATCAGCTATAAAAATGGGATATTTAGTGAGAATTTTCTATCACTAACAGATCTCTGACAATTACAGACATTTTCCCCTGGATTTATTAAAGACTAAAATTAAAACTAACCCTTTTTCTTTTTAGCCTTTGATTTACTAGACGAAGAGGGAACTCCAGACGAAGATTGACTCTTTGGTAGACGCAGCGGCACGCCCTCTTCATCTACCTCGTTACTATCGTCGAGTTCATTCATTTCTCCAGAGTCTTCAATCTTTTTCTTATTCAAATCAAGTGCAACTTCTTGGTGATTTCGACTAGAATAAAAAGTTTAGATAAATATATATTTTGGGCGTTTACTCGAGAGTGGTACTAACCTCTTTTTGCCGCTGAGGTCTTCAACGTCGTCGTCAAAATCAGAGTCTGATTGATTATTTATTGAACTGTCAAGTGGCATCTCTCGTTTCAGGCCAATGACACTTTTTTCCTTCTTGATGGTCGAATGTGGATTCGGGGTATTCTCAATCAACATTGAGTCATCGTCACTATCATCCATTGTGCTCACATTTCTGGGATTTCTAAGAGAATTTATTACACAACCATTTCAACCAAGCAGTCATATATCGATTATATTTTTCATTTTAATAGATTTAACCTAGAGAAATCTATTTTTAGAATCGATACACTTTGTGTATCAAATCCTCGCATTGCCAAGAGATTAATTACCTCGTTCCCGACAAAGACCCATAGATAGAAGCATTGGCATTGTGTAGTGGCGTTGGCGGTGGCAGATTACTCATTGGGCCACGCACTGAAGATGGCGCTTCGCTCATTATATCCACACGATCATCGAAATCATCCTGCATCATGGACTGGTCAGTTTGTTGATTTGTGTTAAAGTTTGACATTTTCACTGAATTGGTATTATCAAAGTCTTCGTCTTCATCGAAATCGGAATCCTTGCCATCAACCTGTGACTTTGGTATTCTATCCTGTAGTGACTGTTTGAGAGAGAGAGAGAATTTTATTAGATGAATTCGAGAAGGGTTTATTTAAAGCGAGTTTCAGTGATTCATAGTATCGAATTCATTGAAAGATCAGTAGTTCGTTAAAGAAGAATTTTTTAACCTGAAATTAATATTTTTCCCCAACTGATCGTATTACACTGATTTTTAGGGAGGGGTTAAAAAAAACCAACAAAAACTGTAACCCACTTGGAAAGCTGATGGCATAATTTGATTTTGAGTAATTTGTTGAATGTTGCCACCGAAAGTGGGCTGATTCTGATGTTGAAGGTGATTAGATTGAATAATATGAGTCTGCCCAGTTGGCCTTTGTGGACGATTCATTATCACATTAGATTGAAGAAGATATGGCAAATTATTGATCTGGAGAACTTGCAGGTTCTGGCCGCCGATATTGGCCATCTGAGTTTGATTCGGATTATGAGCGAAAGCACTAGCATGGGCAGAACCAACCTGTCCTGTGCTCCCGGACTGGATTGTAAGGACAGTGTTGTTGAGATTATTATTCGATATTGGTATTGCACTTGGTCTAGAGACCTAAGGAAAAAGTATTAGCTTCAACAGTTTGAACTAAGTTTTATCACATTATTTTCTTTTGACTTCTATAGGGAAAATGTTCAAGGCTTACGTTTCCTTGCTGAGTGATGAGTATAGGACGATTGTGCATTTGCTGGGTGATTGTTTGAGCATTGATGATATTGCCTCTGACAATATTACCCCGATTTATGTTCATAATACCATTGGGATTACCAGGCGCGATGGGTTTTTGGACAGGAATGGTTGTCCTGTGAACGTTGAAGGAGCTTTGTCTGTTCTGCATTTGCATAAGATGATAGTCCATTGCTGAGACCGGGTGACGATCCCCAGTCGTGACATTTGATTCTTTTAATTTCTCCTCCCAGAGCTAAAGAACCACAAGTTAAAAATGGGTGAAACTAACAGATTTCAATTGATCGAGAAATTGAGTATCAAGACCTTCGTATTCTAAGTCAGCCTTCACCTCACGGAGGACATCTTCAATTACTTCGTAGTAGAATTTGGACTAGAATGAAATTAGATGGGATAACTCACAACATTTGCCATTATAAATGGAAAATAATTCAAATGCAAATGTTGGTTTAAACAAGCAGCACACAAATAAATGTCATAAAATAATAAATTTGAGGTAATTTGAATTTGAAAACAATATTTTTTGTACGGTATTTTCTTGCCTATAATGAAACTCACTTACTAAGTGACTACTTATAAAGGTTTATTGAATTTACGTTTGATCTTCACATCTTCTACTCTAAAACGAATAGAAAATGATTAATTGACTAGATTGAACTGTTAAATCTTTAAAAAATCATAAAATTATTTTTCATTTCAATCTCATCTAACAATTCAATATAGTTTATGCTAATAGATAATAAATAGAGCGTATATTATTCAGGAGTGACTTAGACTCATTCGAGAGTCTCCTGCAGAGAATCTCTCTGAGAGAACATAAAAATCCAAGTTATTTAATCAAGTTACTTATAAGTAGATATGAGAAGATAACCTTCAAATATTCAGAAATATAAAGTGATCTTAATCCTCTTATTTAGTTTCATAATCTAACTCTATAATAAGGAGGTCCAAGTAAATTTATCTCGTATAGTCAATTTCAAAGTAATTCTACTAGATAAAATTGAAAGTTAAAGAGGCTGAAATATATCTTGCAGAGCAAGTAATCTATTAACTGATTTTATTTTTCTAGTAGGAAGTTTTTACCTACTAACGAGTAGTAGATCAGGACAGGTGATTTTTGTCAGGTTTTTGGCATACTCCCTATGGCATACTGAAGAATCCAAATAAGGATGAAACGTATATGTCTGGTCAGTGATGAAATTCTCTTTATCTGTATTTGCTTTATCTAAATAGTCTTATTTCCATAAAAACCTGATTTTATTTTATTAGATCTGAAAAAAGGTATCATCATTTTTACGTTGACTAATTTCATTTGCAAAAAAATTCCCAACTTCTTAACTAAGAATTTTACTGGGCTGATAAGAATTATAAAATTTGAAAGTTTTAATAATGTCTTCGAGTTGATAATGTCTATATTAGAAGATTGAATGACTTTTAGGATCTATTTATTTCTAGGAAACGAACAATGAATTACAGAAAATATCCACATATAAAAGTTAATTTAATTTACCTCTATAATGCCAAATTCTCGAGCATGTTCTTTACATGTAAAAGCACCCGGTGACTTATTTTCATAAAAATATAGTTTATCCATTTCTGAGGCTTGACTGCCCACACATTTGATGAAAAAAGAGAGTTTAATACGTCCCATTGTATTGTAAAAAAGAAATGTAATAATTATGAGGTAACAACCAAAAATTGAACAATACCAAAAGTAGGGCCTAAAATCGAACCCTCAAAACCTCTTCAAAGATTTTGACAATAGGTCATTACTTTTTAATTTCATTTAGATAATCTCCATCTAGCACGCGTCAAACACTCCTCAACATCAAACTCTCCTCCCACTGTGGCAGTCCCACATGTAATGTAATACACCTGACCGCTATAATTTCATTTTCTTGCTACACGATAAAAATGCACTATTGAATTTGTTTCAAAAAAACTAACGTATCATAAATAAAATTTATTTCAGAAGTCTTAAAGAAGTGGGGGTCTGACATAATCCAAGCCCATAGGGAAATATCGGCACCTGTAAGGGTTTGTTTATTCTATAAAAGTCACATTGTGACCCCCTTTATAAATTTAGAAATAACAAGGACCATTTTCCCTTACAGTGTGAGTGTGTGTTAAAGAGATCTGAGTCTCAAACAAATGTCGGATAAAATAATACTCTAGGGCTTGACCTGAGGATTTCGAAAGGATAATGTCAAGCCCCTTTTGCCACTTTAGAAATCCCCCATTATGGCTAATCCTTAAAGATTTCTTTTACTTTCTAATCTACTCATTTCTCTTTACTATAAAAGTTTAATATAGAATTTCAATGAATTACATTTTTTGATTGCACTTGAGTTGTGGAATTCTAGAAAAAAAAAAAGTAAATTCATTGAGAAAATATTTAATTAACTAAATTTAAATGTATTGAAAAGAGGATCATATTTCGAATGAAAAAGTGGAGAAGAATTTGGTCAATTATCAACTGAACTAAGAAAAATGAGATATCAAGTTATTGGTTGCTATGTGGACATTACTTTCAAGCCTAACTAATCAATGCACAAAATGACAATAAAATCATTAACGATTGAAGAAATTTAAATACAGAAGATGTCGTTATGTTGTTTTTAAATTTTCCGGTCGATTGCACAACCATGTACGGTTTGAAATGGAATCATTCTTATCGTGTGTGTATTATTAAACAGTTAGTAAAACATTAGTAGCAGCAGCGGCGAATCCCTTTGTGAATCAACCTCATGTCAAAGTCAAGTTTAGTGGTACAAAATAATTCGACATTCCTCATCAACTGCCAATAATGACCAAGGACTTAAAATTCAAGTGTTTTAATTAGAAAAATGGGATTAATTAACAATAGAACGCGTTCAATTAACATGACATAACAAGTGCTGGAGTAATCCTGTACAAGATTTATTACATGTAATTAACACTTTATGTAGTCTATTCTGAACTAGAAGAGTGGACTTTTTGAGTAAAAAAAGTTTTTATTGAAAAAATGTAACAAATATAATCTTAGAAATTCTGTACAAAATAAAATAAAATTCTGTTGACTCTGATTTTTCCTCATGAACTGGGTTGTTTACGCTTCCGTGTGGTACTCTTGATTAGTGAGTATCGCTGTAGGAGAATTTCTTCGTATTCTTGGGGAGCTCTCTCCTCGGAGGTATGCCGGCGAATGTGCGCCCTTCTATGATCTGTGCGTAGGAATGACTTGGGACAATAGGGGCACAAGAACGGCTTCTCTGGGTAATGGGTCCTCTTGTGTCGGGTGAGCTCATCACAGCGTACAAAGGTCATACCGCACAACCTGGTGGATACCATGAAACCCTCTTGATTGAGGAAAACTTCGTCCTTTTCCAGTGGGACCTCGTATGTACACTTGTAGGTCCTAATGCCAGAGTGGATCTTCATATGATCATTTAAATGGCCGCGTTTAATGTATGACTTTCTGCAATCTATGAGAAAAGAATGATTAGATTTCTTGGAGCAGATTGCTTGGTAATTAATCTTTCTTACTATCATATGGGCAAACGTAGGGCCTGGCCTTTGGGGAGTCGAAAGCTTGACATGCTGTTGGAGAGTTGAAGTAATTCATCGGCGATAATTGAAAGGGGCTTGTCCTCCCATAATCATCTTCTTCTATACAATAATATAACAGATTATTTAAAGATCAAATCATATGACTAAATCAATGGCAGTCTCTTCATAAAAGACAAGGGCATTTTTTCCTTTCGCTTACTTTGGTCGTTACTCGGCCTAGAGGAATAATTTTCAAACATGTTATTAAACATTTCATAACTTTTCGATTCTTGGCCATTCATCTGTTGATAGGTATCACTGGAGATCCTTTGCCGCTTAGAGGAATAGTTGATGGGTACATTTTCTTTGGTATCATCATCCAGATAGGCTTGGTAACTGGCAACGTTGTTGAATTGTAGAGGCGACTTTAAATCTAGAGCAGTGTTGGTATTTCGACAATCCAAAGTAGGCCAGGGAGAATTTGCAAAACTCGAATGGTTTGCAGTTGTTGGTGTCATCTGAAGGCTGGAGGCATTGAAAGAGGAGCTGGAATTAGCCCACGAGTTATCTGACGACGTGGAGGATAGACAGGACTGTAGCTGGTCGAATAGGGCTGATGAATTTTGTCCAAAGTATGGATTAGGCTGGTTCGAATGATTTGTGAACAGTCCAGTATTACTGGGATATTGACTGGATGTCAGTGACATAATATTGGAGAGGTCGGTATTTTCATAGGGTAGGTAGCTAGTGTTATTATCCATGATCGAAAAGGACTGATATTTAGTCAGCTTCTGTGGCACAATTTATATGAATGAAACAACATTAATTTCGGCCAATCAGAAGCTAGCATAATTTGACCGACGAATTTCTACACAACCATACATACACACGTGTCTTCATTCACTTTCCAGTGTGTATGCTAGATGTATGCGGTGTATTCGATAGGTAGGATTATTTGCTGGCTCATTCTTCTTGGGAAAAATGATTTGAGATTTGTAGGAAATCGTATCCTTACGTAATTCACATTGATTGAGGGAGATTACCATGTTTTATGTCAAGAGATCACCTGGTCTATCAACTTTTAACATGTCAAAGTTGACCATTTTATTGTAATCATTTCAAGAGGATTTTTAGCAAAAACAAAACGTCAATCTTTCAACAATTAAATGATATTATGCAATCCCCTACAGAGCAGATTTGTACTTGAGAAATGAGAGGTCCTAGACCCACACTGTTTTATTTTCAGACTTTCTCTGAGAGCAGCAGCCAGATTTCTAGGGCTTCAATAAATTACCAGTTCTCAGGAATCAGTTAGATTTGCTCAAATATTATTATTTTGCTCATTTAGTCTGAGAAACTTAAAAATTGGGGTTATTTAACAGAAAATATTATTTTTAAATGATATAATTTCTACAAATTCATTAAGATATTTTTTTTCTAAAATTGAATTCCAAATGACTTGGCTTTACCAAAAGCTGCTCTTTAATTTTCACACCTAACCCTACAGTCCAGATCTTTTCTTAATTGAGACCCCCGATTTACTCTACGTTTTTATTGTTTACGTATGTTCCTAGAAATGGTTATTAATGAATATGGCAGATTGCAATGTTTAGAATGTTGCGTAATAAAAAAATGGTGCGAAATCGTAATCAAGGATCATGGGGCATTGTTTATTCCCCACTTACCACAAGACAGAGAGAGAGATTTGGTTTTTAATGACAATTAGAATTACAAACAGTTTTATTTATCATTAAAAATTAGGTCAATGGTTCATTATTTGCATGAGGCGAAATGTAAACGCGAATCACACCTGTTACGCAATACTGAACGTAATTAATTAAAGTAGGCTTACGCATAAAACCTGAATATTTCCTAGTTTTTTTCAATCCACACAGTCAGTAGTATTCACATTTGGAAATTCATTAAGGTTAATTTTACAACTTTTCTGTATATTATTCAAATTGAGATCAAAACTTACTCCAGAGGGAAATGGATACCCAGAGGATGGATACCTATTATTATCTTCTCAAGAAAAAATCTCATGGCTAAATCAGATAATGTTTTCGCTAGCGATTAATCATATACAAGGACCTGAGATAGTTTTTATCTAAGGCATTGATTTCCAAGTATTAATGATATTTTTGATAAGAATGTGGCTTGTTTGATAAATTTGATTAGGTCTTATTTATTTAAACAATAAACTTTTCCGAGTTTTAATGACGCACACTCCCATTTGACTTTTAACCCTCAGACGCATGATGATATCCGTTTCCCCTTTTTGAGAATAAATAAACGGATTCTAACTACAGGGCTTATTCCTAATGAACTTTGATTCATTCTAAATTCGGAGTTATCATTTTTGTGCAAATTATAATTTATCGATCGGTATGCCAAGGGGTATGCTTACCTATAAGATACGTGTACTCAATTATGCAATAGATCACTTAATATAACTCACTACTTTCCAGAATCGAGTTCAGGTCGAATAAAATTGAGACAAAGGTTCTCAGAAGGATATATTCCAAAATTTCTGATCATCTATTAGAATAGTGTATAATTAATTAAATGATTTTTAAAATATCGAGGAAAATAGTACTATGAATTATAAAGTTTTATAAATTAAAGATACTACTTCAAAGTATAATGACATGTATGTTTCATTAAATATGTGGGGGTGAATTTGCAAATTTGAAAAAGTTTGAGCCGCTTATATTTAAAATTCGTTACCTTATCCGAGATATTTCTGATTATGGGCCAAAAATCAGATTTAATTCAATGAATGGCGTAGAAAACAAGTTTCATTATCAAGCTAATGCATTTGAGTTCACCTTTTGGGTATTGAAGATGAAAACCATGAAAAATCTTCGATTTATCTTCTAGAAATGCAGAAAACCACATTTATCAATCACAAAATAACTTTCTAATTGGGAAGTTTATTAGAGTTGGAGTTTCATAGCCGAGCCTTACTCTCTTCGGGTTTACACGAGAAGCTATACTGAGGAGGGAGGGTTTAAAACTACACCAATTAAACTTGTCTCTAGGAGGGAGGCTACCGGAATCAAACACACGCTTTAATGATATTCAATCAAGGTATTATCTTTGCAAACGCTTTAAAAAGTAGAATGGACTATTTCTACATTCAAAACTTTATACACAATATATTAATTTGAGTTTACTACTTGTTAGTAGCACTATTTATTTTAATAAATATTAAATCACGTGGAAACTTGAGACTCATGTCTTGAGTTGCTAACTAGGTCGGTTTAAATTTGACAAATTTTCAATGAAAATTATCCATTCTATTCGATAGTGTATGAAAAATAATTTCAATGAATTTAATTATTTTTGTTATTTTACGATTTCCTTCAAGACTTGTATTTCGAAGAAAGAACTCAGCATATTTTTAGATCAGCTAACATACATTTAACTAGAAATAAACCCAATTTTTCTAACTAAAGCAATTTTTTTCAGAGATTCTCTATTTCAATTTTTTTTGTTATTCACACGATAATTCAATTATGAACATCACTAGAGCATTTCAAGATATCTTCAAATGAATTATGGAATGAAAGAATTCACTTTTAAAACCAATGTCAGGGCTTTTTAACTTGTAAACTTTCTTCGTTTTTAGTTTTCTTCTCCAGAATAAACTCTCTGCTAATTGCTTGTCAGTAAATGTATGTCCCTTTTTCACACAGAAAATGTATCAACGGAAAAAAGGGTAGATCCATTTTTTAAAATGCTAATTGAATGTGTATCTTTTGGTGAAAGTTAATTCAATAACGCAACAGTATCGTGCAATAAAGATGAATTTATCGGTTTATTCAGATGTAGGAATGAATCATTTCTCTTCTCTTTTGTGAATTTTGATTAAATGGGAAACTATCAAATCCTAGTTCTCCAATTTAATGAGAATATGTTGCTTTATTGAAGATACCTTAATTTTGGAGAATATGTATTTTCAATTTAGGACTTCTCAAAAAGGTTTATAGTGACATTTTGAAAACTCTTGTGATCACACTTGACAGATGAAAACTGATAAAAATAATATACACTACCAAATAAACTACTTTTGAGTACACAACAAGAATTCTGAGTGATGAGTTTTCCAAATTTGGAGGGTTGGCCTAAAATTGTAGAAAAAATAAACTCTCAAGGAGGAGGGAAGCCATGTGAGAAATCACAAATTTAAGCCTTGGGGAACAAACCCTTATCTATCCTTCTACTATTTGTAAATATATTAGATCCAAAACGGATCATTTCAAATATTATTTGTATCCCCCGAAGATGTAATCCCAAATCTTTGTTACATCCCCATTTTAATTTCTTTTCATAAAATATACATTTTTCCAAGAAAAAAACCCTAATTCACTATGAATAAATTTATAATTACATTTTTGAGTACTATTTTTATATATCTACAATGTAGATCCTAAAAATAAATTTTATTCAGGATAATTTTTTAGATTCTTGAATAAAATTAAATTCTCTATCCGATGGTGTTCGTCTCGTTCTGCCTGCAAAATACCATTCTCCCCTGTGTTATTTTATGCATTTTACTCTTTGGAACTGAAAAACGGAAACTGGCATTAATAATCATCGTCTTATCTCTCCTCTGGATTAAAGATTCTATACAGTTAATAATTACTTCTCTTGTGAGTGGAAAAAGAGGAGAATCATTAGCTCAATAAAGCAAAATTTAGTTTGCATATGGGCAATCTAGAAATAATAGAAGGATGATAAATTCAAATCAATAAAAACCATTGTGGCTGATAACTCTCTTTCTCTGTGGGTGGAGAAATTTTAATTATAATTTTATTACAACTCTGCACTAATTAACTTTGGAACCTTTTCCCCTTTATAAGAGAGCTTAGTTTTCAGACCTAGCAGAGTCAGAGCTGCAAAAGGATCGTAGGTCCGATTACTTCCTTCAAAACCGGGTATAGACGCGTTCGTCTTTTTGGGACTAATCATGCTGATACAATGGATTACTCTATGGACCAGTAAAATGATCCACTGGTTCAATCCACTGCACCTGTGGTATACTGATGAGCCCCAAACGGACGCTTCTATACCTGGCGTTGATCCTTAAGGAGTCCTTGGCTGTATGATTTTGTGTCTAGTCAGATCTTACATAAAAATATCTTGTTTTAGGGGCCGACTGATTAATAATGATTTTCTAGGGGTTTTCTGTGGTTAGTCTCTCAAAAATTAAAAATTAAATTTTTTAAATCTTTATCAAAATCTTTTTAGCAAAATAGGATACATTGATTCTATTTTTATGTCTCGCTTTTCACTCTCATAGTCTGATTATTTCATAATCAAAGAGAGAATATACTCAGAAGGGTATAAAAGGCAGATATTTCGTTGAATAAAGACAGTCCCGTATAAACACGAGACAAATTACCCTCTAGGCATTAAATTAAAACATAAATGGAGCTTTCCCCTGCACACCTTAGAGTAAAAACGAATGATTCAAATTGGTGTCCTTCGTTCATTTATCCCACTCTCTCTCTCTCACTCAACAAATAAAGTCATAAATGTAGAGTGAATAAATAGAGATGAGATGTTCTACCTCTCATCTCCCAGTCTATGTGTTGTAAATAATAATTTTTGACACTCGAGAAAAAAGATTTGTACGTCGTTTATCCAAGAGATTTCTCTCCGAGTAGAAAAATCAATGAATCAACAAATTTGTTATTCTCTCCTGGACATAATTAGTGTAAAGACACACAGCGTGGTGAAGAGAGTTGCCTATTTTAGAATGAAAACTCGATTAAATCCCAATAGATCAATGATTATTGGGATTATGTAATTAAAAACTAGGCAAGATTACATTGAGAATGTCATTTTTGTTAACCTATTACAAGAATGATGATAAATTGTAAGAAGATGATTACATGACAAGAAATTACCTTAATAGTCGTGCATTTTAAAGAGTTGGGAATATTTCATAAATTTGTGTATAAAAATAGGTGTTATTTTTATTACTACTTTCTATTTACATAAAATCCTAATGAATTTGTAAAAGCAGAGTGAGATTGTGATTTCCATAACGAATCAGTTCTCTATGGCAATAAACAATGCATTCCATCGATTGAAGATTACGAAAAACGAAAACGTCAAATAATAATTCTTGAAAAATGAAAAGAAATCAATCTCGTGATTTTTAAAGATGATAATAGAAAAGCATTAGTGTCTAATAGGTAAAGCCCTGCCTAAATTTCTTACAACTCAAAAGATTTCAATTTCATTGAATAATCTAGAATGAGTTTTCAGTAAGAAAATTTCTAATCTTTTGTCTAAATCCGATAAAAAATACCTTACACTGTTAACTGTACTGTAGACAACGCATAAAATGAGTGCATACTTTCTTATACCCTTGATGGGAAATGGGAAAAAACTCGATACATTTGACACTTTCTTGGTTATCCATCCTCTGAAATATCTCAATCGGAAAAATGATTAAATCGTTATAGAGATTATCAATCACTGATATTCATTGAGGACAGATGAATAATCCCCTATTCTTTTATGAAAGGAGTCTATTCAAATGATGCATCCTTATAAAACAAAAAAGAAGGCTGTTAGACTTGGAAAAATAGTTTTTTAAATTGATCAAAAATTATTAGTCAAATTATGAAAGAACCACTTTGAAGATTTGCAAATATTTGAATTTGGCGCGCCACGCACTAAAAAGTTTTTATGTAGCTGAAAATTTAGAATAGTACTCTCTGAATTAATTCACATTAATGTTGTAAAAATCCCACAATGCAGAAGAAAAAAAATTTGTAAAAATCTAAAATATGAATGAATTTACTAAAATTCACTCTTTAATGAATGAATTTTTTCAACTCTCAGTAGATACAATCTACTATAGATATTTTTGCAAAGAACATGATTTTCAGTGTAACAAGACCAATACAGCTTAGTCCATGCCTTTAGTAAGTAGTGAAATAAGTAAATCTGAATAATGCACAATTTTTAAATTAATATTAAATGAGTCCTTTCAGAGTGACTGATGAGAGAAATCAATAATACAATTTTCACCGAAAGAAAGATACATTACCTTGGCAAAGAGATTTGAATAATAGCGCAATGAAATCTCAGTGGTAATGATTTATCACAATATAATGAGGAAAAATCTTGATTGACTTCTTCTAATCCCCAAAAGGTTAAACTTTAAAAGAAAATGATTTAAATTTCTTCGAAAATTGATTAAAATTTATGACGGAAAATGAGGTCGTTCGAAAAGATTTTCTCTCCCTTTTTCAATTTTCCCTTTACCATGAGTTTCTATTGAAAAATAGTTTGGTATCATTTAAAGCTAATAAAATTTTGTTTCAGAACATATCTTTTCAATTTTATCGAATCATTAGTTGTTCGTCCCATTGAAGAAAAAGTGTCATGGAATCAAACGTCAATTTTCGTCCTATTATGCTTTCCTTGTCCAAAAAAGGTCTTAATGCGACAAAAGCAAGTACAATAAAATTTGTCACGTATTCGGGAAGGATTCTTCTGAAAATGTTTGCCTTGAAACTACGCTCAGATCAGGAGGACCAAAATCTGACATAGACACTGATTTAATGGAGATGATTTTAAAAAAGATTGACAACTCGAGAGATCGGTCGTTCGAATAGTACCGGTTTTTAAATCTCAAATCATTATGATATG
The DNA here is from genome assembly GCA_000715275.1 of Gyrodactylus salaris. NCBI lineage: Eukaryota > Metazoa > Platyhelminthes > Monogenea > Gyrodactylidea > Gyrodactylidae > Gyrodactylus > Gyrodactylus salaris. The sequence goes on from JJOG01005828.1 coordinate 28,786, forward strand.
TGAATAAATACAATTATTGGGTTCCTCATGAGTTGACCGAATCTCAAAAGTTGAAAAGGTACACTTAATGTGAATATCTTCTTAAAGGACATTAAAAATGTAATTTTCTTCCCGGGATCATAAAATGTGATGAAAAGTGGGTCTTTTTGAAGAACACAAAGAGAGAAATATTAGTCGATTAATCCTAGCAAAATTAGGAGAGAGCTCATAACGTACTACGACAGTCTTTAGTTTCTTTTAAGGAAATACTAAACTATTCCTGGTTTTAGAAAAGGTTCATTTATTTTTAAATGTGTTAATTTTTCAACTTTTGAGGAAAAATGTCCCGGCAAATTTCTTTGCAAATTTTTAGAGTTGGATTGATCGTTGGGGAACAAAAAAAATGAATAAATGAAGATTTTAACAGCAAATTATCAGATGGGTTTTTCCTTTCGATCGTGTATTTGAAAACAATGAATATTGTTGCCATAATCTAGTCATCCGTCATTACGATTATATGATGATAATTTTATTCAAAGATTTAGGACTTTTCCCTTATCACAGAGAGAATCAATGATTTATGTAAATGCTCGTAGTCATTTCGAGTAGTCATGACAATATTTCATTGAGAATGTTAATTAACCTTAATCAAGATCTCTTCATATTCGAGAACGTGCATTTTAAAGCTCCCTATTGCAAATTTATATTTTACGTTTTAATTAAAGGGAGAGATATCCTACATGAGAACGGCAAGACTACAATTTGCAATGCATTAACCTTTTGAAGAAAGAAGAATCCTCATTTGTGAGTATCTTCTGAGATAAATGGATATTTAGTTTAAAGGGAAAACAAATGAAGGGACCCACCTGACCTTTTGTCTAGTTCTTTCGGCTGAATCTTCCCCACTATGCAATCTTTGCTGGATACATCTAGCTGAAATAAAATAGGTGTAATGTCAAGACATAGCATTGCGGCAATATGAATTCAAAGTGCAGACAAATTATAATACAAAAAGCTTGGATTGATTTGTAAATTGCGTCTAATGGGTGGAACCTCCCCCCCCCTCTATTAACAGAAGATATATAAGGAGTTTCCAGTTTTTATTATTTCGTTAATTATTGATGATAAAACAATTTTCTATAAATAAAAATCATAAGGAATTACAGCGGTAACTTAATTGTCTAATATGATCACAAAAACCTTTTAACAACTTGTGAGTAATTTTATTCAAAGTCAAGTGTGTATCCCCTGGGTGGCATGATTACTCAACATTATATTCTTTTATCGAATAATAGTCTAGGAGGGATAGACTATTCCTTCCTCGAAAAAAGAGTCATCATCGAATCGTCTTGATGTGAGCCAATGATGGATAATCGTAAAGTTTAACCCAATGAGAGATTGTCATAGGTGTAGATAGAAAATGGATTAGGAATTCTACTTTTTCCATCTCTCTTCTTGTCATTTATAATGTATTCACAAGAAATGTATATATACTTCTAACATTTATTTAAAAACATTTCAAAGAAATACATAGAGAAAAAAAGACGAAACAATAGACCACGACAGTTGTTTCTATAATCTCGGAGATACGGATTACTTACTTAAGATTATACGTGTAACTCGAAAGACTCTGTTCAGTGAACGATAAAGGAGCAATTGAAGGGAGAGAAAAAATCTATGTTCAAAGCATTAAATTAGGTTATTTTTGTGGACTATTACCTTGAAGAAAAACAAGAATGCCTGTTAGCGAAGAGGAGAATATTACAGGCTCAAGTGATGAACAAGATTATGACAACATTTCAGTGAATGATCCTGGGTGAGTTATCCATAATGATGTAGTCATCGATTTGGATCAATTTGTTGTAGAGAAAATATTCATTCAAAATTAATCTGTAAATGATAGTATTTGATGAAAAATTTCATTCAAATTTACAACCAAAATTAAAATTTCACTCGAAGAATCCAAGAATGGAAGAATAATATAACCCGTATTATCGAGGCGTGTTGGGGGTTAACATCTTGAAAGTTGGATATAAACCGAAGTATTGATTTCACCAAATAATCTTGATTCTTTTGCACTAATCTAGTGTACCTTTTATGGAATTTTATTTACAATAAAAATTGTTGAATTATGATGAGTGGCTATGAACGATGACATGTCAATAGACCTACAACATTAATATTCTGACTGGGATATGAAAAGAGTCATTTATCTAATTGAAAAAAAGTTATCATCAATAAAAGTTTGATCAGAGTGAAACTGTCAATTTTCGATTTTCAAGCCTCTGTAAAAATGAATCGTTTTATTTTTAGGTAATGTTATACAGCTATTAGTATCTTTGATTCAGTGGTACGAAATCAATATAGGGAATACATTATGGCATATGTAATACATATTATGTATGATACTTGTAACTGAGTGGAGAATTCATTTTAAATGTCAAAATGAATAATCTTAATACTAAAATTTGACTACAATCATTCAATGCAAGTACAATTCTATTAAAAAATGAGCTAATTTAAAATCGCCATCTATAGATGGTCAGTCTATTTGCAATGTATTTGATTGTCTCTGAATACAGAAATACAGTTTTATCCTCTTCTACATCCCAAACGTCAAATGAATCTGAATTCGATTAGAAATAACCTATATTGGAGGTTTCATCCTAAATCTTATTGGCCAAATTTATTTATTTTTATGAGAAAAATAAAATTCATTCAAAGAATAAAACGTACACTATGAAAATAGAAATCGCATCCGCGTATGTTATTACAATATGATCTTATTTCCTTGCAAAACTGACAGAAATCACCTGTCCTGATATACTACTTTGCAGTAGGTAAAACTCCTACTTGAAATATAAGTTTTAAGGTTGTTGGAATACAACTCAAATTAGTATAGAGAGAAAGTCTCAAATCGAGTTATTTGGCTTTGAGTAATATATTTGTTAAAGAGATAATTTTCATAACTGTAATGTGGATAAGAATTTCATCTCATATATTCTTGTGTGTCCTCAAATCTTTGATAATCTTATTAATCTATAAAGCAATTGTGCCAAACTAAAATATACTAGGGGGACTAGGTGGAGTGTAAGCGATGAAGAAAAGCTAATGAAGATCCATTGAATTATTTTTTGGATTCTTTTCCACTTTGTCTGTGAATAGAAGACATTTTTTACTCGAGATTATCTTAATTCATTATATTTTACTCTTACTAAAATTTAATTGGTTTTCAATGAAATTACTATCAGCCAATTGAAAGAAAGACTATGAATGAAATGTCAATAACAAAATTATCTGTTCAGTTTTTTAAAATTAATTTATTCACTCAAACCAATTTGCATTGGATAAAGAGAAAGTATTTTTTTATTCTCAAATCTAAATTCATTCTGTTTTGGAATTTCAATCATGTTATGCAATCTTATGTATAGTCATTTTTGCCATTTTTTATAACAGAAAATCTTTAATTTATTCGAATAAATTACGTCATTATATCTGACCCATGTGTAATTCAGGAGAAGTCATCGTTTTCAAGTTTAAAATGATTTTATCAGTCGTTATGGATTACGGGGTGTATGATGAATTTGCTTGCATTGGGAACTCATAAAAATACCCATCAACTTTCTGGAAAAAAAAAACATATCTCTGGGTACAAAAAATTCATACAATTCATTTCGTGCAATGACTATACACAAATATCAAATGAATCAACAAGTGTTTCCCCCTGTTACTTAGATGGGAATAAAAAAGTGTTTTTTTTAATGTCTCTAAGTCTCTGTGTCCTTAGAATATGCATCTTTAACAACTTGTAGTATTTCTAGATTTACATTTTCCAAACTTCAAGACCGTAAAAGGCTGATTTGTCTATTACTATCTTTTAAATTGCAGAGAGAATAAAAATCAATTTCTCACCTCTAAGATAATTCTATTTGTCCCACAATCACAGAAACATTTAATTTTGAGAACCTGTCCTATAATTTTATGAATTAGGAGACCTCAATTTCCTGCCTAACGAAACTAAAAAGATATAAATGGGAACTCACAATTTTGTCGTTACTGAAAGCAGGCCCTTTCATTAGTTTGTGTTCCTACTTTTGCAGCAATTTTGGCTTTTCATATGCAAAACCAATCAAAACACTTGATGGTGGTTAGTTAGCAAAAAATCTGCAATATTAACTAACCTGTCTCACTCACGCTCATGATTAAGCAAAATTTAATTGGTTGAAAATTATTTTATTTACCAGAATGATAGATAAGGGGTCAGAGATGAAAGAAAAACACTTTAAGTAGATGAAATTTTTTGACAAAGACAATTCTTGCATCTTTTAGAGATGAGGCAAAGTCTTAATGGGACTTGAATATTGAGAGAAACAATTGAAAAATATCGATTAAAATTGTCGGTATTGAGTAATCAACTGGGTAAATTTAAAACTTGGGAGAGTGAGGATAACAAAACTATTTGAATGAACTATAGACCGAACAGGAAATTACATAATTCTAGTGAACTGAAAAACAACAGCTTGATTATAATCAATTTCCCTTTTAGTAAGCTCTTTATCGGAGGATTAAATCCAAGTACAACAGCGGGTGAGTTTAATAATTTTGAGTCATAGATTACCGATGTAGTCTCTAACTTTGAGATTCTAGTCATCCAACTCAAGATTTTAGCAGAGATTCTTTGAACTAGAATAATAACTATTCATTTATCTACTTTAAAGTAGCAACATCAATTATTATTTTCCATTGGAAAACATTTCATCATTCATTTAAGATGGTCTCAAGAGTCATTTCGAAAAGTTCGGTCCCCTAAAATACTCCTGCATTATGAGAGACATGGCGACAAAAAAGTCTAGGTAAGCTTCACGCTTATTTCTTTCAAGCCATGTGTTTTATAGTAGTCTTTCTTTTTAGAGGTTTCGGCTTCATCTCATTCGTAGACCAAAATGACATTAACAAGGTTCTTTTGATCACGAACCACGTCATTGATGCTAAAATTGTGAGTATCAAACATCTCGCATCTATTATCATTCATGTAATGTGCAATTTTTCTCAAGGTTGACCCTAAGGTTGCTGTGCCTAGAAAAGACATTTGTGGAACTAATGGCAAGGTTAGTAATCATTTGTAAATTGCATATTTTCTATTGAAATATGGCATTACTAAACCTGCTTATCAGGGTCTATAAAGATTCTTGAGCATCAAATTAGTAGATTTCACCTCACAAGTCTAGAGAAAACTGTTTTTTTTTTCATCTATGAGGATTGGTTTGTTACTTATTCCAGTAAGGATCTATGATGAGAAGATCTAGCCAATAAGATTTCAGAGAAATTATACTACTATGGGATAAGTATGTGATAAAATGTTCGTGTGTCTCTGGTATTTACTTAATTTACCTTTTTCAGTTTTTTCTTCTTAAATTTTATATTCGTTGAGTCAACTCTCTGTATGTAGAGACGAAAAAGAACTCGTTGAATATTTGCACACGAGAATAAAACCAACACGAAATAAAGTAGATCTTTTATTTGGAAACTCACCGCTCGAAAGAAGAAGAAAATTATTTTCACTGTTCTGTGTTCTATCACTTCTTTTACTCTTTCTAATTACACATTTGAAGATGCATTAACTACTACTATTAATATGTGCCATACTTCTTCTACATAGACAGTTCTTGTAAGAAGAAGAAAAGAGAGTACTCTTTGACAAGCCGTTTGGATTGATAAAACCTGTAGAGCAAATAAAAAACAATAGCATCAGAAAATCTGTTTCACACTTCGTCCATTAAACAGTTTTACTCAATACTCTAAAGCTGGAAGATTTTACTAATTTTCATTGATAAAATATCACTACAATTCATTGATCATTATTTTACAAATTTATAATTCAATCTCCCCAACAAAAATGGCAACCACAACGACAATAAAATCAAATATTCCGTCCATGAAACGACGATCTGACGGCCAATTGGCGAATGATGATAAATATGTGATGAATCAAAAATCCCCGCTTTTCCAACCGGATTATGGATTACCCACAACTCTTGACGTCTGGTCGTCAACTTATTATGCGGCACAGGCGCTGGCGAGAACTAAAAAGGTCTTTCTCGGCGGAGTCGCCAACACAACTAGCAATGAAGATTTGGAAAAGTATTTTAAGAAATTTGGCGATGTGAGTCGGCTTTTGTATTGATACTTTCGGGAAACTCACTTGGGAATAATTAAACTTTATTCTTTTGAGATATTAAAAATTATTCCTCAAGGAAAACAAGGATTATAAAGTTCAATCCAATATGACCTAAACTGAAATCATTAGTTACATTAAGCGGAACGAGGCATAGATTTATTAAGGAAAATTTAGTGTATTACTCATTAAAATTCTTATCCCGATCAAATAAGAGATTTTTTTCTCTTCAATTAAATCCCAAGAATTATTCCAGATCCAATGTAAATGTACTTTAAAATATACGTCACCAATTTATGTAAGAATCATCTTAGGCAGGTTCTATGATTCTTGTCGATCAAAATTTCGAAAGAGAGAAAAAATACAAATCAACATACCCATTCATTGATTTTCTTTACTAATCTGCATGAAGTAATGAGTATTTGCACATTACATAACATTTGTACAGAAATGTAAAACCAATCTCTACATACAGATTTTTCTTCTTTTATTTTAATTACGAAACATCCTTATTCAAAATGATTGAATAGCCATAGTCAGTGCAGGGAGAGATTCCTTTATCATCCCCTTCCATCAACGTATTCCAAGGGGTGACATTTAGAAATAAATGTGTTTTAGAATCTCCATGTCTAACTGCAATAATCTCTGTGTATATGATAGAGGAGCTTGGCAATGTGTTTTTGTTAATTAATAACAAAAATACCAAACTATTGTTTTAACGTTACTACGATCATCTGGGAAATGAATCAAAGTATTTTAGCCAATAACATTTTCGTTAGATTTTTATTGTTTGAAAATATGAGTAGGTTTTTGATAAAATATTCTCATACATAGGACTGAGAATTCTAGCATTTTAAATTTAGTTAGAATAATTACAAAATTTTGATCTATAAGATTGAATGATAGTAAATTTGATATTTTATTCCCCGAAGAAACCAACGTCCTAATTCTCCCATACTATTTAAATATAATTGCATTACGTATATTGGAAGGGAAAAATCTTATCAGTTACATCTTAACACCTATTCTTGTAACTACATACTTCCAACAGTTTAGAACGGATCAAAAAGACACATTTTTATATTGACCTCAGCCGAAACTTCAACACGAAACTTTAATCTTTTTCTCTAAATATTTATAGATCTATCATAAATAGGTGTTTCTTTGTTAATGAGTGAGTGTGATCTCCTTAGTTTCTCATTTAAAGGTTCATTCAAACATTTTATAATGTTTTGTTGAAATAAGTAATGCTATTTTATCATAGAATTTAATTTAAAATTAGTTAGCAATTATTAGTCTATTAATTAGTCTTTTAATTATTATTAAAACTAGTTACCTGTGATCAAAATAGGGGTTATTAACCTGCTCAATATTAATCTAAATTTTTTTTTCTCAAAAATCAGCAAAATTATACGGTGCTGAGATTATTCCCCAATTAAATTCTTCATTTTTATAAATGTGTATTACAAAATATTTGGTACCAAGTATCGATCTCTTTCGATTACCAGAACTAATCACTGTTCAATAGGTTTCATTATTAAAAATGATTACACTGGCAATATGAGGGCTTTCTCTTTCAATCTAGCTCATAAATATAAATTGAATTATTTATACAGGACTACTTAGTCCTTCGAAGAATAAAAGAATAGAGAAACGTTTTATTTTTTTGGAAATCCAACATAAAATTACACATCTCTTACACAAAAGAATTGTTGATGCATTCGTAATTCAGATATTCCTTTTCCACCTCTTCATTTCGGAAGTCAGCGAAAGAAAATAACAAATAAAGTGGATTATTTATTTCTTTTAAACTTTATAGGGCACAGGCGTGATTGACGAGGGAAGGGCTTTCATAGAGATTTGCACATTAACTAGAATATTTCTTTCTATAGAGTAGTTTGCAATAGTAATTGGCTATTAATGAGAAAGGTTCTATCAAGTTTGAAAACCTTTCAATGAAATTTACTAGAATATAAATGTCAATCTTTAGAGTAGTATGCTAAAGTATTTTTCTATCAATGAAATTTTGATACCAGTAAAGTTTGGTTTCTCAAAGATAATCTAGATCAAACTCACAGCCTCCTCAAGTACTAATTACCAAGGTAGATTAATAAAAATATAAAAATACAATTTCTATTCTTTAGATTGAAAGCTGTGAACTCATGATAGACAAGGCAACAAATCGTCATCGAGGCAAGTTTCCCAAAATTCACCATTTATAAGAAATCTTTCCTCATTATAACAACGTAAATAAAAATAAACAATTCTACAGCACCAGTTAGGAAGGGAGTAAAAGAATAGTTCCCCCATTGTGCTAGACGATGGGGTTTTCCTTAAATGACAGTATCCTTGGAAAAACATTTACAGAATAAATGTCAATTTTAGAAAATTAGTTTATTGGAAATGACTTCCCCTCCAAAGCCTAGATTTGAATAATGATAACTTTTTCACAAAAAAAAATAATTAGGGCTTTCTGCACAGACTGTTACCAGTTTTAATCTTGGCCTTTTTTAGGGTTTGGATTCATTACATTTCTCAGTGAAGAGGCTGCTGAAAAAGTTTGTAAAATCCACTATCATGAAATCAATAGCAAAATGGTGAGTAATTTACCCATCCTACTTACTGGATATTGTTAAAAAGGTTTTTCTTTAATTAATATTGAAATTATTTACAGGTTGAAGCAAAAAAGGCTCTCCCAAAAGAGGTCATTACTAGCAGCAACACTGCCCTCGTTAAGCGACAACAGATATTTCAAAATGCAATGTGTTAGTTTTTATATGAAATAACTTTATCTGCCACGGTTAAAAGGCTAACAATTATTAATATTTTTTTATGCAGCCCAATACTTTCCAAATAATGTCAATCTAAATTCCCTGGTTGTCAATACCAATCCTATGAAGCAAAATCTAAATACTCCCACCAATGAAATCTCCCCAAATGCAGCAAATTGCCATTTCAATCAGATCAACAGTTTTCCATCCACCTACCAACAGTCCTTTCTTGGCCTATGCTCCAACAACAATGGTCTTTCCGGTCTACTTCCAATGCAAAATAATCCCAATTTTTGTATCCCAACATCAAGTGAGTCTCTTAATTTGTCAATCCCCTTATAACTATTATAATCAGAGCAGATGATAATGAATTAGCAATCCTTCACAAGCTCTGGTTAGGGTGTAATAATTCACTCAACTGATGTGTTCATGTTAGTTCAACCCAGATCTAATTAACACCCTTAAACTCTTTTAGCATCAAATTCTTTGAACCTTTCCAACCCAAATGCTGCAACAGATCAAGGATACGATCAGCAGATGAGCAACCAGCAAATGCTCAATTCATCGTCTAATGCTAATATCCAACAGCAAATGTTGTTGCTATCAAAAAATAATTCGCACTCATTCCTACCGCTTACAAGTCAGCATCAAGCCAACTCCTCAGATCTCATATCAAGTCTTTCATCCACTAATCCTGCAGGCATCTTTCCCAATAGTGCCTCACCCAACTTTGATGTAAGTCAATTAATCTCACACAAGAACTATTATTCATTGAACTTTCTGTACAATTTTATTTCATTCAAAACTAAAATCACGTAAAGAATTTGCTTAAAATAATAACCTTTAAAGTTCATAGAGTTTATTAGCCCCCTTCTGTACATGATTTAAAAGATTTATTAGGTTTTTTACATTGATTCTCTCCAAGTGTAATAAAAAGAGTATAAGCATAAAACTCTCTCTTTTAAAGTATTTCGCACAACAAAACCTACTCCTATCTGGTTCAGTGAATCAAGCGAAATTACTTGGAAACGCCAATCTCCTACACAATGGCAGCTTTCAACAGAGTCTCTTCAACTTGAACAACATCCCAGACTACTCACAGACATCTGATCAGGCGAGTCTTTTGAATTGGGCAGAGCAGACTTTTATTCCATTCAATCAGAGCATGGCTCATCAACTAACGAATCTTTCCTCAATCACATCCGGGTCCTTGACCTTGCCACAGTCCTTATCCGCTGGAAATAAGGTCGATGAGAAGAATCAACAAAGTTCTCTCAGTGCAGTTGAGAATAACAACAGGAGTCTATTGACAGACCAGAACCCTGGAAATTGGCTCATACCCGCCAAGATGCCTCGGTGAGTTTAGTAATTTTCTTGCATGAATAGGCTGTAACAGAAATGTACATTTCTAGGAATGCATGAAAATCTCAAAGGTGTTTACAACATGTAGTAAAATGAGAATAAAAATGCTGCATTTTTCTATTCGTAGAGTTTTCCAGAATAACTGTTTATTCTACATCTCTCTGCTATTTACACTCGATATATGACGACCTTTTTACGTCATCTCTAGTGTAAATAGCAATAGCTTCAACACTTGTAACTGCTTGTAGAGCTTTATATGAAACTGAATAAAAGATGTAGACCTTTGAAATTTATAAATTATTTTTTCTTTCAGAGTCCATTGACGAGTTGGAACAATAGATTTTATTGCTTGAATATTATCAAACATTCAGAAACAATAGGAAAACTTCCCCTTCGTCATATAGATGCACATTTGTATTACACTGAGAATCGATTAAAAGAAAAATAAACAAGTAAATTTTATAATTCTTTCTTTTAACGCTGCCGGGGACCTAGTTCCAAAGCATCTGATGCTTAAAAAGTAGTTATTCTTCTATTAATACCATCTTACTACTTGTTAGCAATAAGATAAGAGTAGATTTATTATTATTTTTCTGGTATAAAATACGTTTTTTACAAATCAACTAATCGTAATGAAATCGGTTGTAAATATCTATTAATGGGTTCATTGGCTTGTGAATTAGAAATATAATTGAACGTTTTCTGATGAAATTTTGAATGAAGTTTGTAAAGAAATATGTTTGTTTATTTGTTTGTTTGATTGATGATTTATTTCATTTCAAAATTCTGAATTAACAAAATGATCAAGTCTACAATTATCGCTCTTATGACAATTTTTTGTGTCGCAAATTGTAAGATGGCATTCTTTATAATAAAACCTAGGTTTATTCTCTCGACAAATAAAGGGACCCAATGAAATGTAAGCCCAACTTCTAACTATAGGACATTGGCACAGAGAAAGGCACTCTTCTATCCAGGTGGTGTAAAGCCATCTGTCTACATTGCTGATGACTTGTTCAATTCTGAGTATTATGCTAACCTTGAAGAGGACTGTGGGTTGTCTAATTTTCTAAAATTTTCAGTTGATTTCAGAGCTTGCAAAGGACAATTTCATGCCGCTGGAAAGAGTAAAACCGCATACTTTTGTCCTGCTTCACCCGATTCACGTTCTAAACACGAATGTTGCGTTAAGAATAACATAGGTTATTGTTGCTAGATGACTTGGGAATAAATTAAAATTCATTTACACTTTATTTCTTTTCACTGTATTACATCAATACATGTTGATGCTACTTGGAACTTGTTCATTAAAACATAATTTTTTTTCTTAATAGAAAATGAAACTTGGTACAAAGCTAAAAAAAATACGATGGGAAATTGTTTAAATCCTCACAAATCGTCGAGAACCCCCAAGATTTGTCGCTTTATCTCGAAGTTTGATAGTAGGTTCTGTGCCATAAGCCATGAGTAGAATGCGTAGAATTCTGAAGGAAGAAGCTGAAAACTTGGTAAGTTGATTTCTGTCACCCTACTTTGAATAGTCTATTGAGAAGGGCTAAATTATTTAAACATTTTTTATTTTTTTATTCTTCCAATATCATCGGTCCTTTGTGTGATTAAAATTAAATGATAAAAATTAGTAAATATGATAAAAAAAAAGTTTTTTGTGATTATTGTAATTATTTATGTGATTCTAAAAAAATTTATACGATGGAAATATTTCGACTAATCTCAACAGTCCATCAATTAGTTATAAGGAAGTTTGAACGAAATAAATTTCTTCAATGAATTCTTTCAATGGTTGTAATTGCTTGTGAATTCTCCAAAAATTGTAAAAGCTTAGAAAAATATTTGGTTAGAAAAAACCAAACCCTCCAAATAAGAAACGCAAAAATTAAATTGAATCAAGTTACTAAACCTTTTCGGTTTTTTACTTGTATATAATCACTCAAAATACTTTTTTTGTGAATAAAGGTTTGTACAGGAAATCGTTGTCGACAATAAGGGGAAGGATAATGTTGCAGATTTCTCTGACTTTAAAGTTTTTAAAATCTGACAAGTTTTTGTTCAATCTTTGAAGGTGAGGTCTTGTTATCCGCCACAGTGAATTGTAGCTGGCCTCGTGTCTGATGTTGTGACAAAAAAAACACTTTTACATTGGCGGTTTTTCAAATCCGAGTTTGTTGTTGCAGGTAACTGTGATGAGAGAGAATCGAATATTGGTAAGAGTTTGAAAGGAGAGGGTCCGAAGCACATAATTTTTGTCTTTTCTCT
>JJOG01005830.1:0-24540 GCA_000715275.1 Gyrodactylus salaris
AGGTCTCTAGATGAGTAGAAAGAGTAGTAATAGGAGAGTGAATAAGGGCAGTGAAGCATCCATCTTTGAAAATAAATTTGTGGAGACGAGAGACATGAAATCGAAGCAATTGATGATCGATTGTCAATCTTCTTTAGAACGGTATTGGAGGTGGGACAGTTTAAATTTAAAACTATTCTTGAACATTGGGGATATTTCGAATTTGATTTTATGATCAAATGAAATGTGAAAGTGGAAATAATCGCAAAATATATTAAAAATAGGGAAATCGGATTTATTAAGAGTTTATTTAGAGTTTCTAGTTTTTTTCTGAAATTAACTGAGATTCTTTCTCTATTCTTTCATCTAAATTGAAAATATTCTTTGAATCAATATCAACTAATCCCATCTGCGCGATATACGACTTTCCGTTTAACTTGCTCTTAACAATCATTTGGTTGCTTTCAAGGTTTTCAGTCTTCACATCTCCATCAAACTCCGCCAAGGATATGATAATCTGACAATCACGAGCTGTTAGTGACAATTGTAGGGCCAAGAGCTAAATCAAGTAATCGAGGAATCCTTACCCTTTTAGCGCTTTCTAACATTTCAGCATCTTCAAGTCTTCCATTGATTAAATCTGTAATTAGCTCATTATAACTGATTATATTCTCTTCTAGATATTCAGAGATCCTATTGACGTGGTCTCTGGCTGACATGAAAGTCTCTGAAGATAGCTCTTGCATTCTCCTCAACCTCCCAAGAATACAACCGTCCGGAAGGCATTCTGATGATGGATAACTTGAGCACTTGCGTGAAAAGTCTTGAGGAAGATTTGCAAAGTCAACTCTCGATTTGCTTTCAACCTGACTCTTCTCTGTGGCTAGCAAAACCAATAAAATGAGATCTACGAATATATGCTTCTCTTTATCATTGAGAGAAATTGGCTTTGAATTGGAAAATATTCTTAAATTGTTTTGCGGGTTCCTCATTAATTCAAACAAGGATTCTTTGACCTTCTCAGGGTCCCTAAGAGGTTTAGAAAGAATCTTACCCAGTGAACATTTTGACAGGACAATATTTCGACTTTTTGCCGTAGTGACTCTTTTTTGAATGACTCTGCATTATGCAGAACCTGCAAGTATCAACTTCCTTATCGGTTTGAAACCAATGGTTTGACACAGATCCAAATTTTAGCTTGAGATCAAAGCAGATCTGATTCGTGTGGCCTGAGATTATTTGAAGATTTGGAGATTTTGTAATGCAGTTGATGTCAAGATCACAATTAACTGAAATAAAATAGCAAGTTTAATAGATTTTATTTCGATAGCAAGGTCTGATTTGCCAGAGCCAAATTATGTGTAGCAATCGAAAGACTAGAATACAAGAGTCCCTGCCTTGCTATCTCTTTCCGGGAAGCTCAAGACGTTTGCCCTTCACTCTCATGCCAGCCAGAATAAAGCTAGGTTTACCTACATTAGACCGAGAACCAATATCGTCATGCGGATGAGGCTTCTGATCGGAAAGAATTTTTTTTTGATAATTTAACTTGTATTATACGAGGTTTGAAAGCAATTGGAGTTATGCTTTTAGTGCCTAAAAGCACATGGTTTATTTCTATTCATTGAGCAGCCAATCAAATTGAGAGAGCAATATACTCTTATTGGTTAGAGGGATTTCTACGATCAGACCGATTTACTCTGAAAAAAAGATCGACAGAAAGATTAAACTTCAATTCTTCTCGATTGAAGAAAAATCTGTTAAGTACTTTCAGAGAATACCGAGGAAAAAGTCAAAAGTTTGATTCTTCTTGGAATTCTGAAAACCCCCTAAAAATCAATAGAATTACAATTATAAAAGCCGAGAAGAAGTGAAAGGAATATCAAAATACATGTTACTTATCAGAAGCTATTGGTCCGTAGACAAAATACTAATTTTCAAACACTAAATTAAAATTAAAGCTTTTTCACAATGCAATCACTTTGAAACCATCGTAAACACGGAGGTATTCAACGCGGATACTTGCTTTCAAGTAAAATTTAAAAAGCGGTGCTTATGAATAAGATTTACTATTTTGTTAACGTTTGAAATTAAAGTCCTCTTGAAAGTGTAGAAAATAAACCCTTATTTAACATGTGAAAAACTGTAAACTACTTATTAGTAGTGTCCGTATTTTTGAAAATAATAATTTATTTTGTCATTTGATAGAAAATTTGTTCTCGTAATTTTTCTTCCATAAACTATAGTATTAAATTTATTGGATGGAAAACACTAACATGAAGCTGATATTGCAAATGCTTTATGAGTCATAATTTAAGAGCCTCTTTCGAAGGGGGACTAAAATAACACTCAACGATGATTCATTACTCAAAATATAAATATTTAATACACATTAAATTTTTTTTCGAGTTTTTATAAGGAGAAACACTTGGTTCGATTTGTAGCAGAAATTTCCAAAAGAAATTTAAAAGTAGCATAAAAGTTTATTTCCTAAATTTAGACGAAAAAACTCAATTTTTTAATCGGAAAATCTAAAGACTGATCTTTACAAGTTAAAATTCGACATTCTCAATAAGGATTTCTTTAATGTGTCCTTTATAAGCCAAAGTTGATTTCTGATTGAGTCTAAAACTAGTAGAAATATCTGCAAGCCTAAGATTATCTTAGTAAGATACGAATTAGCAAAACTATCTCGAGATATAAGCCTCCAGGAAAAGTTGTTTCACGCATTTATATTTTAAAATCCATAATGAATCAAATATCAAAAAAAATTGCTCCTTTTTTGAATCAAATGATTAATATCAAATCGAGCTGAAATTCAGATTCATTTACAAAGACTCTTTCCTCTTGAGAGAGATTAATGATAGAAAAGTTGTATTATAAAAAAACGTTACTCACTTGAATTTTTTGTTTTTATGTAATCCAAGTCCTCTTGGGAAACAAAAGCTTTTTCCTAGTTATTTTATTAATATTTGCAGAAAATCTCACCATTTGTATGATGAAACGAGAGGAAAAGGTGTCCTTGAAAATTTCATAATAAACTATTTGATCTATGTATGAATAATGAACGTGATGCTTCTTTTTTCTTATTCGTAAAACGAAATTACTGAAAAAATTAATCTAAATTGAGTTACTCTCTAAAACGAAATACGACATTACATCCACCTTCAGCAATAAATGTGATAGATTCCAAGTCTGGTTTATTAACAATCATTTTAAGATAAAATAACGCTGCTTTTCAATTACAATTTTTAAATTGGTATTTATAATTTCTATTAATTTAAACACAATTTGTTTCGTAATTTAAAGAATAATATTTGTTATTTTAAGTGTTGAATGATTGAATTTCAAAATTTAAACTTTAGTTTTAAAATCTCTTAAACTGAAATTCATGAGAGTCTCATCATCAAAAATAGAGAAAAACTTGTTTTTAATCGGAATTATTCATTATCTGTAACCCTTTACGTTTTAATATGGACTCTAGTTAATGCTTGCTACATACATGAATCATTCAAACCTGAGAGCATACGGAAGAATTTGATTTCTTTCTATTGATTATTCATCTGATTTTGTGTGGTGATTTCAACCGGCCTAAGTACCATACGGAGAAATTTGATTTTGCTTCACCACTGTTTTACTTTGCTGATAAAATCTTAACTGCAGTGATCCAAAATATGAAAAGGAGAACATCAAACCTATACATAAGCAAATATCTATTTTCCCTTCCAAGAAGGGCCTTTTTATTAAATCTGAAAATTATCTCGATCTTCTTTTCACAAATGACTAGTAAATACTAGTTACTGACTAGTAGTCAGATCAAAAAACCTGTAGACCTCTTAAATGAATTTATCTCACCAAATTGCATAATAAAAGTTTTTTGCCATTTAAAGGCAATCCCATATTTGATAGCTGATTAAATATGGATTAAAATTCGGAGTTTATAATATGGAAGTCAAAATACTAAGTACTAATTTCAAAGACGAATTTCATATCATCTGCAAATTCTAAGGTTTCAAAGCCCGTTTTAATTTCTGAGTATCGGCCTATATCTAACTTGTCAATTTTTCTCTCCTTGATAGATTCAATTCTCAAGAGGCAGCTACTTAAACACATTGATTTTCATGGTCTAGATGGAACTCAGCATGGTTTTTTATCTTCAAGAAGCATATCCACAAATATAGCTACATTTATGGACTTTGCCAAAGATTCCATTCATGCTAAAAAATATCTTGCGGTTATCTACTGTGATATATCAAAAGCTTTTGATAAACTACCATTCGAGAATGAGCTAGTTGAGACTAAACTAATTAGAGCCTCGATAAATATGATATTAATCTTTTTAAAAGAAAGGTATGAATATCAGTATGTTAATATCGATGGAGTGGTTTCAAATCACTCTAAAATCCCATCTGGACCAGATGATCTGGTGTTCCCAAGGGTCCTGCATAGGCCCTTTGTTATTTCTCCTAGCATTCGCTAAGGTCACAAGCTCGGATCCTGCGACGATCTTTATAAAATTAGCAGATGACTTGAAAGCTGTAGTAACCTCAAGCCAACCCCATCTTGATCAGTTAGTCAAAAATGAACTCACGCATATCAAAGACTCCCTCGATGAAATTGGTCTGACTTTACATGACAAGAAGACGATGATCATTCTCCTTAGCAAGATGACCGTCTTAACATATCCAAATCTTCAGAACCTTGTCCCTTCACAGGTTACAGACCTTTGTGTTGATTATGATGTCACCCTATCAACTAATATAATGAAGAAAAGAAGAACAAAGGCCTCTTTCCTAAGAAAACTAACCCAAAACCTTAATTTTGATTTTGGTTCTAATGTCATAAGTTATGACTCATATCAAACATTAATGTTAAAATGTGGGAAGCAATCGAGAGATTGCAATACAAATTCCTCACCTCATGTGGAGGCTTCATGAGCTACAATAGACTCCTCAAAAGATACAATCTATATCCTATTTGGTTGAGGAGAGTCGCTGCCTCTCTAGCTCTATCTGACAAACTCAGGACGGTTGCTCTCCATCCTCATGCCATCGGAATAAAGCCAGATTCTCTTACCTCAGATCAAGGACCAACCTCATCAGTAGGTTATCTTCGAAACTGAAAGCCAAGTTGATCTGCAAAAACTCTTAAGTGTATGCAATCGTTAAATAAGTTAGTTTACTCTCCCATAGGACCTATGGCATATATCGCATACTCTCTCAATTTAAGGGTCTATTTAGAAATGAAAAATTATATATTGCTTAGATCCGATAAATCTTTTGAAGTAAAGATTTTTTGGATTTTTGAAAAAAAAAATTATTTCAATCCCTTATATTCCTTAACAGTTGAGACTGTTAAATTTTTCTTTCGTAAATTTCCTTTCTCTAACAGACTTATGCATACAAACTTATGAAGCGTTAAACTTCCAGGAAACAAGCCTATCGATTTGATTCAAAATCATGGAGTTTCTACTCTCTACTATCAAGTACACACAAGATATTCAAAAATTGAGAGTAGGGTTAACTGTTACAAATATTTCTATTTCAAATTCCACGCCCTAGTTGAGTTTTCCATAATTTGAAGATTGCCGATTCATGTTGAATAATGATTTTAAAATTTTCCACCATATTGAACATTTTATTCTAGATTTAAAATTATTCATTCTACGGTAACATTGAATTCTACTGAAACTTCTCTTCGAAAGAGCCAAGAGTGGATTTATCCCACATGAGTCTAGAGACTTCAAAGTACAGAAGACTCAACTAGTGCATGTAAGTTTATCGGGTAACCCTATTGTGACAGTTGCAAAGGGTTAGATCAAAGATCAACAGGACCTGATTAAAATTCTTCTTCTAAATACTTTTAGAATACAGTTGTACTACTAAATTGCTCAGTAAATATTAGATATTGTGTATGCTGTATATTAATACAAAATCTATTCTATATGTATATCAACTATGAGGCTTTCATCATCAACCACAAACTAATATACCATCCAACCCTCCCCCCTCCATCCTTAGTGAGTGAAATCTCAACATGAAGTCACAAACTTTCTTTTTTTGTTAAAAATTTATTTGATAAAAATATAGAAATCTGATTTCTCTCCATCATTATTGGACAGACGAGTCTTTAAACACACCCTTAGAGTGTAGATCCTTATCAAAGTGAGAACATTTCATTCAAAGCTGCCAGCACTTAAACTTTAAGGGACAAGAGTATTCTCCAAAATAGATACACTCATTTTCATTGTTATCATTTAATCAAGGAAGCCAAAGGTCGTACAATCAACAATGCCTTGTAATTTTTGCCGTAAGAAAAAGGTACGTCTCTCTATTAAAGCATTCAAATTATGTGAAGAATATTTTTTATTATTAAAACAAGAATTTACTAAACCTTAAAGAAGGTATTTGCATGTGAAACAGGTGATCTGTTGGAGGTATTCCAAGAGACTAATGTCTTTTAGAGAGAATTATAAATTCAAAGATATTACTATTGTTGTGTTTAGTAAAACAAAAAATTGAACTTGTCAAGTGAGTTAAAACAACTACAAATTTTTTTTCTCTCTGCTCTCATTCATTGATTGAATCTCATAACATGAACTTTGTTCATGAAAGAAAAAAATTAAAAAGAAAAATTTGAATGAAAACTTTTGAAATCAGAGAGATTGCAAGAAAAACGGTGTGTAATTGGAAGGAAAGATAAGAAAAAACGTAGGTTGAAAATTTGGATATTTCTAATTGCTTAATAAAATAATTTGTCAATCAAGAGTAATAGGGTGATTTTGATATGGTGATTTTAATCAATTAAAAAAACCTATAGTTTCTCACACAAATGCATTACCTTGTATAATTTATTCTTTTTTTCTCAGAAGAACTCAAAAACCATGGAGAGAGAGTTTAACATCGAGTGCTTGGATGAACATAACAGGTGAATTACTATTGTTATTTTTTGACAAATTCACAAGAAAAAAAGAAGCAAATTCTCAGATTCTATCCGAGAACATCTTGTATTTATTCAATCGTACCTTAATATTATCTAATTCACTCCAAAAGTGCATTGATATTTAAATACAGCCTTTTTCTCTGAAGGTCTCATTGTATTTGATCTTTGGTTCTCACTATCTCATAAGATAAGATTATTTATTTTATCAATGTACTTATAATGGAATGAAAAGTATTCATTCATTGATATATTTTTCTTCAATTTAGACTAAGGAATCTACATGGAAGTCATCAGTTGGTCTATAGCGCCAAGTTGGCTAAGACCGCTCAAGCCTTCGCTGAGAAGTTGGCCTCATCCGACCGCCTTGAGCATAGCAACGCTGAGGAATACGGAGAGACGCTGGTCTCGAGATATTGCACCAGGGACTGCAGTATGACCGGGAAGCAGGCCGCCTTGGTCTGGTATAGTGAAATTGAGAATTACGATTTCAATTGTGAAAATCAACTTTCTTGCGGTAAGTTATGAGCAGTGCTGATAAAGTCGCTAACCTTTAATTGCACAAGGTTGGAATATTATTATATCATTTTTTCTTTAGGGAATTTTTCTCAAGTCTTGTGGAAGTCAACGAAGGAGGCAGGGTTCGGGATCGCCAAGACCCCGGATAATCATCGGATCTATGCTGTTGGTCATTACTACCCACCGGGCAATTACACTAACGAATGGGTCGAGAATGTCCTGCCACCGATGGACGGAAAGATTTATGTTCCATCGAAAGAAGAACTAGGTAATTTTTACAAATTTTTTTTTCATTCTAAATTCAAAGAATGTGTAGAGTAAATTCATTCATATCGGCTGACCTCTCTTCCCATTGGAGCAGAGAGCTTTTATGAATGGCTGCCATTCTTTTGATGACCTAATGATTTTTTCAAAATTGATAAGGCAGATGAAATGAGGTAACTGAAAAGGTGATGTAATCTTTTAAAGTGATTTACTAACTTCTTATTCGAACGCTGGTGGGATCTAAACTATGGAATCCCTAGTTTTTTAACCTAAAAAAAATATTTCTTTCTCTGAATAAAGAGGAAATAATTTTTGTACTTTTGAGTAGATTTAATGAGCCTTTTGGTTAATGCCTCATCACAATAAAGTATTTTTAAATTGAGTTGAACTGTAACAGGTTTTAATGAATACCCTTAAGTCTATCCTAAGAAAGTTTTAAGTGTAAGTAACAATTATAATATTTCATAAATGAATAAATCTTTTGCTTCCATAAAACTACTCATAAGTCGTTTATATAAGATGACTTCAGGCTTTAAGTAACTTTTAGCAACATCTAAAGACCCCGTCTTGGTAAAGATAATTGCTTTTTGATTTTTACATGAGATCCCTACATTTTTTGAATAATCTGCTCTCTGATAAATAACAAATATAGCTTTTAAATGAATCTACTCTGATTGGTTAATGCAGAGTCTTCTCTAATTGGCTACTTCACTGTTGACTTTCAACCAATAAGGGTAGACTTGTAAAAACCAATGAGAGAACGACTTTGATAAGCAATCATGCATAATTTAATTTTTTTCTATTATTTCTTTATAATTATTACCTTGGTAAGGCAAACGATGATTCAACTTAACAAGAAATGTGTTAAACCTAACAGAATTATGCTATCTCACATAATCCTAAAAAACAGTATACCTAATCGATAACTCTCACAAATTTTTATTTATCTTTTTATTTTCAAAAAAAAAACTTAGAAATATTATCAAAAGTTAATCCTATTTTGTATTTTTTTGCTGTCTACAGAAAAAAAATAATTTCATTATAGCGAATTATATTTGGGTTTATGTAATTCCTTTTTTGTGTGTCCATGTGATAAATAAATCTTTAAAATTGAGGGAATTTTGGGTTTCTATTTTCATTTGCACAATTTCTGATTGACAAGGTCTTACAAAATGTATCTCACCTAGGAATTCTCGATGGTGAGTTCAGAATGCGATCCTTCTTTGATTACCTTTAAATCGTCAATTCTAGACGTTTCTGCTTTTACAGAGAACATGATAAAGGTTTTTAGACGAACAAGTTCAAAAAAAAAAAATTTAATTGTCAGCCCTACTCAAAAGTATCCCAAATTTTAAAACGTCTATCTGAGGGGATGTCTCTTAACTAAAACATTTAGACTCTGATGAAAACATCGAGGTGAAATCGATAAAAAAAGAAGAGGAATCGGACAGCGTCTACTACCTGGTTAAAGAGACGAATGACGCCTTCCGGGAGATTCTATCCTCCCCAACAGAGTCGAATTACCAGACCGCGGAGGAGAAAGGCGACGAAAAGATTGACCAGTTCTTCATCAGCGACGACAAGTCCAGTCGCTCCGACTCCGACTCCTCCTCCCCCGAACCAGAACTAGAGAAGCCGATCAAGTTGGAGTGTTCCACAGAGAGCCACCTGTTGTGGTCGAGAAGGACGACAGGGATCGCTCATAATAAGAAGGGTAAGAAGATCAAGTTTATTCGCACGATTGAACGCTATTTAAAGAGGAGCGCTGACGGCAACTTCTTCGTGAATGACTTGATCACAACGCAAGATTCGAAGACTCTTAAGGACTTGGATGATGCAAGTTTCTCTTTGTATTAATTACATGATGTAATAGGCTCTGATTAGTTTCTCACCAAGCCATCTCTAGACTGTTTGTTTTACTTTGAAGTTGTTAACAATTTGAGAGCCCATTCAATTTTCAATGTAATCTTTTTCAAAATCGAAGGTTATCCAGAACTTGGACATTTTTCTCATAAGTAGATAATAATCGTCTCTAGATTCACACTCTGGGTTTAAGAGATTTTCGTTCCTCGCTGGTCTTGGTAAGAAATATGATTCAGTCAAAATTCGAGCCATGTAAAGGAGCATTTTTGATTTTAATAATCCCCCCCCCCTGCTCTCTTTATCAAAATCATTCATAGAATTAAAAAAATGTTTTTTTCAACTCTACAACCTTAAGAATACGGTTCAACAGACATTAAACTGCATGAATTACCATTTTTTAGTCCTTTTAACTTTGCTAACTCGTATACTTACAAGTACCAATTATTTAATATGAGTTTTTGAGACCTTATAGATCAAAATTTGTAAATTGTTTAAAATAACGACCCTATTTAATGCATATTTTTCAATTTTCAGGTTAAAAATCGTGAGTTTATGATTTGTTAATTTAATTTTCCTGGAAATATGAGGTTTAACCCAAGTGTATAATACAGTAAAATTTTCAACAGTAACAATTAAACAAAGCGAGCCCGACACGGTAAGTTGATTTGAGCCTTTCTCCCCCCCCCCTCCCTGGTCCATTGATCTGGTGACTAGATTTGACATACTGATTCTAGTGTAAGATAAATCGTTCAGAAATTTTCCAACACAAGAGAATAGTTTGGATTTTCGATAACATGATTAAATTCTAGCTTATCTACGAAGACTTGGACAAGTTCCAAGAGGACGTCCTAGCCCTGCACAACATTTACCGGAGGCATCACAACGCGAAGCCGGTAGTCCTCGACAAGGCTCTCTCTAATATGGCTCAGAAGTGGTGTGAGAAAATGCTCAGAGAAGGCAGGCCCTATTACACTGATGACAAGTACGAAGGGATGCCGTTGGGGGAAAATGTCTGCTTTAGAAATACATTCTTTGATCACATCTCTGGTGAGTATTGGATCAGATAGAAAAACTCTTCAAAAATCTTCTTATAAAAGAAACTTTTGCCTCATTTTAGTCTAGGCTAACAGGACTAATCAGGTATAAACTTGAGTAACTTGCTGAGAATGAAGGTTTTTGTGAGTTATTTGTGTGGCTCGAAATACATTGAGTAGAAAATCAGCAAACCTTTAAATACATGCATCGTAAACTGTGTTCATTTACCTAGCAAATGACTTGATGAACGTTTGGGAAAAGGAAGCTGAAAACTACGATTATACGAGCGAGGAAAACGATGTAACCCAGAGTGGTAAGTACTCTCAGACTAATGGGAAGTCTGTATTGATAAAAAATAGCAGAGGCCAATATTAGGTTTCGAAAATACAGCTGTTTGAAATTTGCGCGCGGAAATAATTTGAATTTTTTATCTTAATTTTGAATTTTATTAAATCTAATTCTAATTCGTATTCAAAATTGTTTAATTTTTTTCTTTTTGTAGATTGCTCATCGAATTATATGCCAAGATAAAAATATTTGATCTGGTAACTCAGATTTCGGAAGAATTTGAGGTTTAAGATTATTTCGGAGGGTTAAGTAGATTTGAAAAAATACATGTAATCCCTAGGATTTATGTCAGACTTATTAATCTAGAAGGATTTTAGAAATCTGCTAAAGATTTAAAGAAAATGTTTTTGGACAGGCCAAAACTTGAATTTTCTAAATACCGTGTATAAAAATTTATTCTATGAAAATGGATATTTACAAATTTTAATTCTGCTGTATGAATAGATCCTTCAAACAATACGAATTTTACAACGTGAATAAAGTTTAATTCAGAGAATATTACTCTAAATTTTCAGCTTCATATAACCTTTATTTCTGTGCGTATCCAAGGAAAACGTTACGTTCAAACTTGGATTGATCGTTGAGGAACACGATTGATCAGATGAGCTCTATAATTATATTGATCTATGAATCTTTACCAACTCGACTACTCAAAAGTAGATACTCAATGGCAGTTTAAAATATAGAAAAAATCATATATCATAGACCACAAAAATTTCATGTCTAATTTAATTTCCAACAGTTTTTTGAAATTTTTGCAAAAATTCGGTTTTTGACTCTAAATTTAAAATCTGCTGAGATTAATGCCACATTCAGGTCACTTCACGCAGGTAATTTGGAAGGCTAGCGAGAGGATCGGGGTTGGCCGGGTGCGCTGCTCCAACTTGAACAAGGCCTACATTGTCGTCTTCTACCATCCGCCGGGGAATGTCATTGGGGAGTTTAGGAACAACCTGGAACCGCGTGGGATCAAGGTGAAACCGATCAACGGACACATTTGATTTATAATTAACTATAACTGGAATTCAGTAATGTTTTTTTACTCTGTCTACATTTTTTATTCATCATCCTCTTGTGGATCGATGATAACTTTAGTATCCAATAGTCCTATTCGATCTTCACAATTGTAAACAATTAAATTGAAGAATAATTGATATATCAATATATGTAAACTTTGAAGAAGTATCGGAATGAGACTTAGATTTTTTATGGATGTCTTTTTTTTCTTTCTATCTTACTTCTTAAATTAGATCAATATTTACTTTATTAGAAGAGAAATTACTTTGTTTCTCAGGAGACATAATCTGGTCATGTTTTAAATTAATATTTACAATTTTCTACTTGCTAGTAGATGAAGATTTGTGAAATTAAATTTTATTACGAAAATGACCATCTCTTGTGTTGCTCCTTCTCGTGTAGAAGTGAATGAATATTATTGAAATAATTAATTGCATCAAGGCCAGCAGAGAATGTGCAATAAGAGCTGACGTGCTGTTGACTCCAGTTATCTCTGGATCGCTCAGCTGAAAATTAGAATAACTTATTAAAAATAAAATCCAGAATAAGTACTTTAAAAACGCTGAAATCCTATTCTTTGAAACAACATTTTAAAATATGCAATTTAGTTGCCCTCAAAAATAGAGAAGATAATTTTTCTAATAATTAATTAGACGAGAACCAACTTACAGATAGGATCAAATTGGTCGAGTTTTTAAGGAATAAATCCGAGTCTTGAAGCTGTAACAAAGACCTTACTGCTTCATCTGTAAAGTTCTGCTCAAAGTCGAGGTCTCTGAGCATTAAATTGCAAAATTTGTATTTGTGTCCAAGTCCCGAATTGCACTCAAAGAGGACAATTCTCGGGAATGCATACTCCAAGGGCAGGTTTTGCAGGAGCCTTTTCTCGATTTCACGTCGAGCCTCCCTCTGCCCTATGAAATCCGCACTTGGTATCCTAATTTTGTACTTTTTGTCTGCTACTTTTGAGTAGCAAATATTTTAAAAATAAATAATTTTCTGAAATCACATAGATTTTCAAATCCTAGTGTTAATCCTTGATTCATTTTAGAGAATAAGGTTAATACAAACTCAATATTTCTACACAGCAAATTATGAATCAACCTCAAGATTTTGTAATTTCGAACAATAGAGCAAAACTAATTTTATTACCTTGTGTATTCTCTTTAGTCATCGCTGAGCAGCGTTTTAGATTTGCACGCATTTCAATTCTGTAATAGAGAAGAATATTTACTTGAAGCCATTGTTTGTCATCTTCTGTGAGAAGAGATGACGAGCTTTTTTTTCATTACCACAATCGTCATCATCACTGTACAGTAGGAGTTTGTTGAGGCTGATTTCTGTGAAATCTACCAGAATGCCATTCTTGTATATTTCTAGGAAGATCTGAAAAAGTTTTTGTTTTAAAACAAAACAAGAGTACAGGCCACGTTCGTCCGATACAATAAAATGTACACTAATATCAATATTATCAAATTGCTTACAAGCTTCAAGAATATTCTACTCAATCGTGTGAGAATTAGCGTAATTTTCATCTGATTGAATTGAATATTCGTAAGGCTTGTAAATAATATCTCTATATTCCGAAAGAAAAATTGATCAAGGTCTAAATGAAAGGTCGTGCATGAGGACCACAATTGGATAGAATTTATAACTTCTCACTTTGTGAGGATTTGAAGAATTTTTCTACTAGCTGTACATATAGGTCTAAAACGGACCATTTTAAATACTTCTTGTGCCCTTCTTCTATGAAATTAACCTCCCTAAATGTGTAAAAATTCTAAATAATCTAGTTTTTTTTCAATATTGAGCAAAATCTCGAATATGCTACATTTAGAGCTGAAAATAATGAATGATTATCCATTTACCGTGTTAATCTCCGTTATGAGTCCAGTCAAGGAAATCTTTGCCCAATTTTCCTCTTCAATGGCACTTTGATTCATAAATGTGAATAACCTTGGTGAAAATAATAATTAAAATGAAAACTGAAACATTTGACAGCCTGAATGCCTAACATTGATTCAACTCTAAAAGAAATTGCCACGCTCATTAGATCACAGATTAACCCTTATTTATCTTTACTAAACACTCAATTTATAAAATAATATTTTTTATTAATATACCACTTTCAAATCAAAAAATAAATGTCAGCCCTCTGATAGAAAGAACCTTGATTTAAAAAATTCTAATTAACTGGTAAGTTTAATCAATTTTTGTTTCAGTGTAGAATGTACGACGATGAATGATCTTTAGTAATATTATTTTGGCATCTGAATTCAAGTCCATTTCAATACGACTTGTTGAAAAAATTACAGCTTTAAAGATTTTTGGCGCCTCAACGACGTTGAGTCAACGTATATCGAATCTTCAAGACTGATTTTAAAGCTTTCTTTGTGCTCTTATAATTGATTAAAATATATTAGTGTTTGCCTGCTTATGAGTACTATGATCCCCATATTTTGGCTCATGATAACTCTATTCGTCTTAATTATGAAATAACCGTTTATTGAAATGAAGAAAATAGAAAACTCACAACGAATTCAAATGATAGACCATGCAGGAAAGATTTTCGAGTTCATATTCCGAATGCGAGAGCCTCAAATAAATCTCCCCCTGGTATTTGTACACCTTGGCCTTGAGAGACTGAGGAGTGGCCAGTAGGACTAGGAGGCCAAGGTGTAGGAGTTCATTCATGCCTTTTGAATTCATTGACAAGAGTTGCAAGGTGTTCAATGAAAAGTTGAACTTTATTCTATGGCCACTAAAGATAAGTATTCTTGTCGAGGATAACAATTATTGACACTAAACTAGTCTTTTCGTCTATTCAACAAAATATGAGAGAGAAACATGTTTGCTCTTGCATTTTTGAGTTATTATTCAAACTAATACTATTCCATTAGATTCACAAGTTGAAATCAAGTTACTAACTGCTCAAGGAGACGTGCAATCTATCTTTTGAGACGATATAGAAAAAGTGCAAATTTTGTGAATATTTTTAAAGCTTGACAAAATCTTTTAGAAAATAATCTTTTAATTATTTTCCTTTGAATTTGAGGAATTCTTCGGTTCACATGAGGGGTTTTAATATTTACCAGGTGAAAGCATCTCGATGGAGGAGGCTACGCCATATGAGATATCATATTTTAGGAGCAATAATCCTCTACACAAATATGCAAATGCATATGTTTACATATTTTCAGGTGAAATCCATATTTCTATATTTTTTCTTAGAATTGAGTTTCATAGCCGAGTCTAACTCTCTTCGCCCTCACATGAAGGGTTACATATTACCTGGAATAAATTTCTCATGAATTTGCTTGATAAAAAAGAGAGAAAAAATAATTAATAACAAATGCTCACTTCTAAAGTCAAAAACGGACTTTTGACCTGTTATTTTATAAAAAAAAATTTGAAAGAAATTCAATTTAAGAAAGATTTTTTGAAACAAGTATATATATTAAGCCATGAAGAATCCAGAATGAATTGAGTGAAAAAAAAATACATATTACTTGTAGCCCTACTCACTGAGTAGTACTCAAGTTTATTTGCTGTCTTTTGGAGGATTGTTCCTCAAGTCCTAAAATATGTTAACTCATTTGGCGTAGCCAGCTTCTTCGAAACGAGTTTGGTAAACAATTTCCGCATGTGAACCCAGAGAGGATTTGTTTTCTATAAAAAATTTATTTGAAATTATTTTGTTAAACTTTTAATTATTCTATCCTTGTAAGTTATCCTTTCTCGGGGACTTTTAAGCCTAGAGTTGAGTTTTTCCTCATTATATATATGTAGTATTATTCTCTAACCTAACTAGTTGATAGTACTCACAAGTAGATACTCGCAGGTTCTAGGACTTTATAAATTCTTTCCAAAAAGTTTTAACTTGAAAAAGGATATAAAATTTCTCAATGATTAAATCTTGGAGAATGTATATATCGAAATTATTTTTTCGTGTTATAGCCAACGATGATCAGAGTTTGATTGTGAAAAATGATGCGAAAATGAACAAAGTTTAAGTTTACTTAATTCAAACTGTATTTCTCTTAGATCATCAATAATATTGATTTATATACAACTTATCAAAATTAGTGATTAAAAGCATATTATTGAGTTCAATTTAAGGGTTTGAGGTGTATATGTTCAACATATTATGCTGTGGTCATATAAATGGATTACACAATTTGATCGGTAATTGTATATAAAAGTATGTATATTACTCATAAGTAATATATCTAGAATAATATTATTTTATCAACATAGAACTGAGTTCTTTACCAAGTTTTTTGGAGTTTACTTCTCTTGGGGACTTTTTAAGCCTAGAATTGGTGATTATTCTCCTCCGGGGTAATGTCTTTGGTGAGACTCGAAACACAACACTAATATTAGAATAGTCCTATTAATTTACATCAAATCAAAAGAAATCCTTTCAAATTATCAAAAACCTCCTTTTTTTGATTTTAAAATACGATATATTTATACGAATTGTGGATATAAAAATGATAGACATGGGTTAACGTTTACTCTTAATAACATGGTAATCGTTTTCAAGGGTGAATCCGAATCTATTTTTGTTAAATCACATTTTGAAGTTAATACTTTGTAAATCTTTGATAGGAAGTGGTATTCGTATTTTGGCGTTCGTAATGAGATTTCGGCTCTGATTTCGTCCGGTCTTGACTGTAGATAGTTCTTGGTAATGATTGCTAGTCTTCGAATCCAGAGGGGTTTGATTGAGCAATGCATGAATTGTAGGAA
Source organism: Gyrodactylus salaris (assembly GCA_000715275.1). Lineage (NCBI taxonomy): Eukaryota > Metazoa > Platyhelminthes > Monogenea > Gyrodactylidea > Gyrodactylidae > Gyrodactylus > Gyrodactylus salaris. Next base: position 16,717 of record JJOG01005830.1, read on the forward strand.
TGTAATGAATATAGCCTTCTCAGAAAGTGATATTATATCTTTTCGATAGAAGTGAGGTAGTCTCTATTCACATCAATAATAAATGGGATAAATGAGTCACAAAGAGGCATAGGTCTTGTAGAGGTTAATAGCAAAAATAGGGTGATCTGTGGTCTTGAGAATGTTAAATATTCTGTATTTAATCTTGTTAATATTCGCAGTGGGTATTACGGAGAGATTTTCATCGTATGTTAGACCAAGATCTTTTATATTTTCAGTAATAATGTGTGGGAATAATAAGTTGTTGGAGAATGAGGGAATAATATCACCAAATTTCATAATATATTTTTTTCTCGTTGAGAGGAAGACCCATGTTTAATATTTGAGTGGTTATAGAGTCAACTACATTGTTAATGATAAAATAGTCAAGAAATGATTTGATTTCATTTCGTCTGCAAATTTCAATAGTTTACATTTATTGATATCGTTAGACAACCTAGCGAAACATAGATTAAATAATATAGGACCAATTGAAGAACCTTGTGGTATGCCTGATAAAATCTTTTCATAGGGGGATTGGATATTAACTTTGAAAACTGTCGACTGATATCGTTCAGTTAAAAATAGCATAATCATGTATAGTATATAGGGATTGATCTTGTGGAGTGATAGTGTATCATAAATATAATAAAATTTAAGTTTATCAAAGACTTTTGAAATATTAAGGTAAAGGACCACTGTTTTTTTTTTTTTTTTGAAAGATTAACCTCCTTCATTTGAGTATTAATTCAAAAAGCCGAATGATTCAAAAGTGTGAGAAAAAAATGTCAATTTTTTTTATTAAATTTCAATGAATTATAGTAAAGGCGTGAGCAAGTGTCCTTTTACACATTTCATTATCTCAACGAAGAGGAGGAAGTAGGACGGGAGTGAAGAAATTAGCAATATTAAATATGTGTGAAAAAAAACACAATTAAGCGACAACCAATTTCCCCTCGTCAAACTAGACAGGTCAATAAAAATGTGAGAAAGTCAGTGTTGACAATGAATGGAGAAAGTTTCTGATCTGCATTCGAAGCGATGGATGGCTGAGCAAACGCAAAAAGTTTGGGTTTAGATTTCAAGGTGAAATCTAATGAAAACAATAGACGAGTTGTAATCGGATCCAATCCATGTGCTCCGTGTAATTTATTTCATGAATGAATCATTGAGCTGGAATAAATTTCCATTTTCAGGTTTTATTAGATTAAACAAGAAACATTAAAAATATCAATTTGGAGAAAATTTTGACAATTTTGAAAAAAGAATTTCACAAAGTGTAAAAAATTATTTTTGAAAGATTACCTTATTTATTTTAGAATATTTATTAGAAATAACTAAGTAGTTAAACTTATACCTTAAAAGAACTATATTCTTTCTATAAAAATATGAAATTGTTTATATATTTTTTTGATTTGAAACAAGGATATATTTATAAAATCAAAAAAATTGTGGATACAAGAATGATGAAGATTTATCTGTGATCTGAGTATCATGGCAATTTCTTTCAAACTTGTTTTTGTAATTATTGAGAATTTTTTCTTAGAATTGAGTTTCATAGCCGAGTCTAACTCTCTTCGGGTTCACATGATGGGTTATAATGGGGGAGGAAGGTTTTGAACTATTTACAAAGTAAATTTGTTTCAAGGAGGGATTTATTCTTATTTTTGCTCTACATAGAACAAGAAACCAGAAATGTATCAGGTCGTGAAATTCATATTATTAATGATAAATTACACTAAATTAATTAACATGTCAAAGCGTTATCTTTGGTAGATATTTCAAAACTTTATGTTGAACGAAAATAATAATTTCTGTCCTTTATGTGTCAATTGGCTAAACAGATAAAAAGGATATACAGCACAAAACATCATAGCAACACGCCTCGTTGCACGGGCAATATTGAAGGCCATAATTTCTACTCAAATGACTGATTCACACTCTGACATCAGTGCAAAGCGTAGTGCAACTCTTGTTGTCATCGGAGGCCACTATTAATTCGCACTCTATATTTCCCCTATATATCAAAGAAAAACTGTAAATTGCAAAATATTCATACCTACCCTTTTCATGGTTGCTGCCTAGGTTTTTTCAAGAATCATTAATTATCATTTTTTGTTTGAGATTTTTTATGATAAGAAAATTTAAAAAAAAAGTGTTTTTTTTTGTTAAAGGTTCACTCGAATGACAAGGGCGCTCTCTGAGTTTAGATAAAGATTTTAAGAAGAAAACTTGTCACTTTAAAATGTCCAATGTTGATGAGTCCTCCAGTATACAGGTTGTTACTCGTTTATGGTAAATATGAAAAGAGGTCATGAGAATGACCTTCTTAAGATTTCGCGCACTCTTGTAGCCATTAGGATTTTGACAAATAAACATTTGAAAAATAAGTGTCGTTGAAAAAGAAGAATTCAGATTTCTTCTTCAATTTCCGGTAAAAGAAATGTTTCGATAAATCATTTGTATCACTAAACACTAAATACAGACACGCAATCTATTTATTAGAGTGGCACAGCAGATGTTCTGTAATGGCCACAAGAAGTCTCTAGAGAGTAAAGTCTTTGGAGAATCTTTCTACATGGACGAGAATCAATTACATGTCACGTTATAAAAGGAATTATCCCGCTGTGTGCGTATCGTTAGTTTGAAAGAGAGAATAAATCAAAACTGTGGGCTTTTATTGAAATGTGTATATTCGATCTGATAAATAATCATTATCGAGTTATAAAAAACATTAAACCTTACACAAGAGGCGGGTTTCCATGACCTTTGCAGACGAGTATTTACAACTTAACCTGCCTAAACGAATCGCTTTGACCAAAGTGGGATAAAAATCTAGCCTTTATCGCCCGCATAAAATGGAAAGAATTGTTTTCATTTGATTCACTCGTCCAGGTGAAGGGTTAGAAAGAGGAAATCACAGAGAAAACCTTTACTACAATTCATTGAAAAGTATGAAATTTACTACAATTCATTGAAAGAGAGTCTTGCGCGAGGAGTAGGAAATAATTAATGACTAAGCAATCTAATGATCATTATTATTATTTATAAGACGTACATAATTATAGATTTAATAATTGGTAGTGCGAATTTGGTACACATACAAATATTACAGAGGTCTAATTAATTAGAGGATCTCACATTTAATGAAAGACTTCTAAAGTTCGTGCCCAAACCCAGGATGAAGGGGATAAATGAAGGAAATGTAGCATTTGATCTCTCTCTCAAGACGTGTCTGTGTTAAGACGATAATGATTGCACATTAGATGTGTTATTATCACAAATTAAAATTGAATGAACAAGTGTCACGTAATATGAATAAATACATATACCTCCTTATGAAATTCTTCTCCTTTTGAAACTAAGAAAATATATATCAAAACCATAGTGATAAATATTTTCAAAGCAGAACTTGTGTTATCTTTGATTTTTTATTTGTTTTAATACCCTCTGTTTATTCGATAATGTTTGATTAGTAAAACAACACTTGTCCCCCCTTCATTTAGTAATCGATCATTTTATGAAATTGACATGAGGGTTTTAAGGTTTAAGGATGTACGAATTCATCATTACTCAAGTACGTAAACAGATGATATAATTTATGATTTAATCGTCCCTTTCTCAATGGGAAAGAAAAAAATTTATTACACGTTCTTTTTCCCATTGATCAAATTATATCTACGGTCAGTTGATTTGGGAAGTGGACAAGCCTTTCCGTTTACGCGTGCCTATGTAATTTAACTTTCTTTTTATTCATTACAATTTACAATGGAGCCCATAAAACTAATTGTGTTACCATGGTTATAATCTTGGCTGGATTATACTTTTTCTCTCACAAAAATATTCTCTATTTTTTGTGGAATTTTTTATCATTGAAACGAAATCTTGTGTAATACAATAGTAAGTATTTATAATAAAGAAAGGTTTTATAATGTGATTTATTTCGTATGACATTAATTAGCATACTCTCACGAAATGAACGATGTAAGCCTTCAGAAATGATGTTTACCATTCAAAAAGATTCATCACGAGAATATGATAATTACGCTGTTGATAGATTTCGTGGGTGTGTGGGGGAGGAGGTGTATGAGAAATTCAATGCACTTGGTTCTCTGCACCGAGTGTGGGGTAGAGAGTAGGATCGGAGAAATGTCATTGCATGGACTACTCCTATTGGCTGAGGAGTGAGGTGGATTCTCATTGGCTATTCATCATTTCACTTGCTATAAATACAATTTACCCCAACATATGGTTAACAACATAATTTTTATTACTATTCAATTATGCAGTCTATCTACTCTTCAACATTATCCTTGGAATCAAATCCACCGATGCCTTACAGAAGGCCTAGGCTGGGAGTGAGCAGTCTTCAGCAACATCGAAATACCCAGATAAAACAGGAATTATTCACCAATGCCAAGCCTATGCCTACGACACCGATGAAGAGACTCAATGTAGATGAAACTAATGAAAAACCAGAGAAGAGAGCCAAAATCCTCGATACATTCAGAGTAACAAGATCCCGAGTGAAGAGTACATACAATGCTAAACCGGTAATAGATTACACCGATGGTAACCTAGTCGATCGTCAAAATATTTGCACAAATCCAAACTTTCGAAGAAACCGATCTGTTGATGTCACCCAAAAGAGTCGATCCCTATCAGAACTAAGAGAGCGACCCTCCTCCATTGGCGCCAGAAGAAGTAGCAGCTTGAAGCGTGATCTGATCAAGGATATCAGGAAATCTGCAAAGAAAACCTTCAACTGTGTCCGAAAAGTAGTTCGAAGAAGTATGGACAACTCAGAGATTTACAATCTAACCAAGATGTCAGATGAAACATGTATTTCCCTTAACCGAAGTAATCTCGATATCCCTTTCGGATTATTTGTTGTCAAGTGTCCAAAGGGGTTCATCGTCACCAGAATATCCGAATCCGTCCCAAATTCCTTGAAACTAGGAACAGTAATAAGGACGATCAACTCCGAAGATTGTTCCGAGATGAGCTTGGACGAGTTAAGAGCAAAGATGAAGACAGCCTATTGCCTTGACCTTGAAGTCGATTCCTAAATTTTTCTTAAACCTGGATTTGAAGCGCCAATTCATAAATCCAAAATATTATTAATGTACAGATTTTATTAACCAGATTCCTATTGTAAATAAATATTTCATAAACTTATAAATTCCAACTTGTTTAATCCTGATTAGAGGTCAAATAAAAAGAAGCCAAAACATTAAATATTCATATGATAAATTAGCATATATAATTTCCCCAATAGTGAACCATCTTTCACGCTTTAGTGGATCTACAAGTGTAAAAGGTGATATCAACTTGACATTATCAAGTGCAGAGATTCCACAATAGACCCCTTTTATAAAAGTTGAGAAAACCCAACATAAAGGGGGTGAGAGGAAGGGTTAGGGAAACACGCGTAGAATTCATTCATGTTTATTTGTAGTAAAACGATCCTGAAATATGAGAAGTATTGTTTTATTCTCCAAGAAGAAATCTTTTTCAGTGAAAGTTGTAAGAAACTTGATAAGTATTTTGTCAAACCCCTTCCACTCGACTGGGTTTCATAGCTCATTCCAAATGAGTAAGCTTTTACAAAAGAGAGGGTGCATTTTATTCTTGAAGAGCTATTCTATCATTACGAGACACGATGATTAGATAATAATTACACACTAAAAGACGCCTTGTAATAAACTCATGCACTTATCTCAGCTTCTTTATTTATCTTATCATCGCCGTTTATTAATTATAACCCGCGGTAGGAAGATAATTATTCAATAACTTTTAAGTTAAAAGATTCGATTCCCCTGTTTTTCTATGCCCGCATGGTATGTAATTTTATGAGTGTTTGATAATTCCCTTCTTATCTCGTAATCTCCCAAGTTGGGAGTCCCAACACATGAGTGAAGAATTAGAATTTTGATTGTGATGAAATTCTCTTCTATTTTTTCATTTTGCATGCGAATTTGTGAAATAAAAAATTTACTGGGGTGTTATAGTATAACACTGTTATACCCATTGCCATAAAAATTGCAACCAAGTTCAGATAAATAGCTAACGCATGTTTATTTCATCTTCAATCTTAGAACGCTTAAAAAATCTCTAAATATTATGGCCTGTATTTTTGAGTTTACATAAAAGTGCCGAAAATTATTGAGATGAGTTCTTTTTCATTCTTGAAACGTAAAAGTCTCTATAAAAATCTAGGCAAATACCAGAGTCATTAAAAGGAAGTTTGAACCGAGTTTGAAAACAAAGTTTCTAGAATTTAAAATTGTGAAAAATACAAGAAATGTAAAAATTATTGACAAAATATGACTTAAATAATTAAAAATGTAAGATATACAGATTTTTATTCTAAATCAATATCTGAGTTTTAGTAAATAATGTTTTGGAGGTTTGACTATTCAAAAAATATCCTTGATATATTAAAAAAATCTAGCCTTGAATATCGAAACTATAGATTGATTCTTACAAGACTATACCAAATTGGTATTACCAATCATAAGAGAATAGTACAGTTGCGTAGTAAAAAATTCTTATCCTACAACAAAACCCAAATTTCGAGACTAAATAATATAAATACATGATATATAACTGATCTTCAATTAAGTTTCTTAAATGAATTTTAATAAAATTTATCGAGATAAAAAATATGACTATACCAAATATGACGTTTTGATCAAATATGATGCGCATTAGGCCACTGCTAATTGAAAAAAAGTTTATCTAGATCTCACAGTTTTGAGAAATATAGAAGATGCTGAATAAAAATTCGATATATAAAATTTCTTCAAATAACCCCAATTATCTTTTGGATAAGCACTACTCATAAGTAAAATAGGTTAAAAATGAGATTTGATCAACTACAAGTTCAGAGACGTAGTGGCTATGAAACTCAATTCAAAGAGAAAAACATTGACAGGTAGCCTAATTCACAAGTTAGAGAAGACAGCTGAGATTCGTCAACAAGTACTCGAATGATTATTCTTAATTTGTCTGAGTACTCTTTTCCAGTGTGCAGATATAGAAATATTTATTGAATAAAAAAATAATTTTTCAATTAGGAAGTTTTTACCTACTAACAAGTAGTAGATCAGGACAGGTGATTTTTGTCAGGTTTTTTATGGAAATAAGACTATTTAGATAAAGCAAATACAGATAAAGAGAATTTCATCACTGACCAGTCGCGAGTTCGATTCCTCCCTATAGCATACTGAAGAATCCTAATAAGGATGAAACGTATATGTCTGGTCAGTGATGAAACTCTCTTTATCTGTATTTGCTCTATCTAAATAGTCTTATTACCAAACAAACCTGAAAATAATAATTATTCTAAATAAATTTGGTTCTTGAATTTATAACATTTTTCCAAGTAAATAAGCTTATTTCGAGAAACTTTATTTAGTTAATTTTGTTGTACCTACTTATAAGTAGCACGTTTTTTAAAAAAAAAAATGTAATCATTTACAAGTCATAGGTTTATTCAACTCCAGATAAGTAAGAGTGCTTTCAGAGAAACACACAATGTGTAAGCTTTTAAAATATTCTATAAAAAATTTTGATCAGTCATTCTATAGAATGACATACTTACAAACATTGACTGTAACAGATATAAACCTGTTATCTAAAAATTTATAATTTATAAAAAAGTATTTTAAAGATTTCTCATGAACCTTCAAAAAGATCGTTTCAGTGCAACTTTTTTGAAGTACAGAAAATTTGGAATTACAGTAAAAGTCCTCACGTATGTGTGAAGAATATTCTTTGAAAATCCACGCTTGTTTTAATTGT
>JJOG01005831.1:0-12324 GCA_000715275.1 Gyrodactylus salaris
TCTTGTCTATGTTTTAAAATAGTTCGGGGCTTTTATAATCCAGGTTGAAATCTTGGGCTTTGATAATTATCAAATTATTTTAATAATCAACGATTTTAACGTTATAAAATTACCTTTTATTTATCAGTTTATTCTTCTTTTATTCATTGCTAATCGAATTGAGGTGCAATCAATGTTTATAATTTAACACTAAACAGAAGATTTATCCTCGTTTTATAGGAAAAGGAATATTTTCACTAGAGTTTATTGGTGAATGAAACAAGGAAAATCGATGACATCTCACTTATGAGGGGAATTCCAATGACTCATGAGAATCTTATCATAGAATTCTATCTAACCTCAAGATATTAAGGATTTGAAATTCTTCAAAAATGATATTGATGTTTGGTTCCTTTTCTTAAAAACGGATCCCTTCATAATTCGATAATACCACTCAAGTAGAACAAAAGTAATCAAATTTATATCAAGACTTGGAAACATGTAGAAGGCTAAAAATGCAAAACAGTATTCTACTATTGTGTAAACAAGTGTATTATCACTAGAATTGACCATGTCATCATTGATGCAATAACACACTTTCATTGGAAAGGTTTCGTAAACAATTTTTTCGAGTGTCCTATACTTTACTCTCTAATTCATTTCGAGTTTAGCTTCCTTTTGGTTGGCATAGTTGAATATCTCAAGAAATTGTATTTTATCTTTTCAGATTGAAATTCAAACGTAAAATAAGGTGTGGTTTGCAATTTATAATGAAATTATTTATAAGTCATTATTTGATCTCTTCTTATTGGGCTTTTCTTACTGAAAATAAATTTTTTTTCCATGAAATTAATAAGTGTCTATAAAAACCTCATACCGTACTTATGAATGGCTATATGAAATTTTACTCAGCTTACTTTATAGACCATGAAACTGTGTAAATTAGAAAAACCTATATCATAAAGAGCTACCCTAACCAAGATTGAATAAAAATTTGCATTTATATTATTACTGATTCTCCAAAAAAATCATTCATTTTTTAACACATGCCCCAGCCATTTTAAGTACGGGTATGATTTGTCATTGACAGTCTATAATTAGTATGGATTTGCATACTTTTTCAATTACAAGAGTCGAATGCAACAAAATTCCTCATCTTTCAATTACAATATGCCTTTATAAATACGATCTAATCAAACCCTCCACTCTGTTGAATATTTTGTGGGTGTATGGCGAAGGGTTATCAACTTTCATGATTGATTAACACAAATTTTGATTGGGTATGAAACTTGAAATTGTTTAAAATAAAAATTAATGGATTATCGATCCTATTACTTAGAACTTTTAAAATAACTGCCTTTTATTGGCTAATAAAAATCGGAAATAATATACAGTGAGGAACAAAAGTATTTGAACACTTAGCTAACTGCTAGAATTATATTTTTATCTTGATTCAAGATTCTTGATCTTTCATTTTCTCTCTTATTTATAAATTGGGGAGAGGTAAATGTGTCAATCTGATATCCAGAAGGAAGGATGGGAAACGGACTCAAACCGACACCATAGATGAATGAATAGCATGATATTTATACATGATACCTCTACACCATCCCTTTATATAATGAATTAGGGCAACCCAAAATGCTAACTCAGATTTTAGTTCTTTTAAGTACTCAAAAAAATTAGAAAAAGTACCTAGAAAAGTACTCCAACTAAAATTTATTTAAACTTTTTATTAAAATTAATTTGAAAAGCTGTTTACATAAAGAATACAATATTTTCTAACATTTTCTTAAAGAAAATATCTTCTGTTGCTTAAAATATTTGACATCTGTGAGAACGTTCTTTCAATTGGAGTGGGCTGGTTTTCAAAAGTTTATTAACAATATAATGAAACTCTGAAAAAATTATTTTTGAGTTAATCAAATGTATTTGACCACTAGTTTAGTATTTAAAAACAGTTCATTGTCTTATGAACTTTATTTTCTATTAGAGCCAGAGAGAAAAACTAATTTACATGTCGAATCAAGTAAGCGATCCTCTTGATCAGTCTAGAATCTTTTCTGACTTTATCTGCCATTTTTTCCTCTTCCATCTTAGGAATCTTCTTTGGTGTACCAGAACAAGGAAGATTTTGAGTTTTCTTCAATCATCCGAATCATCATATCAACTCCTGACCTCTTGAGATTCGAAACTTTTGCAATTTCTCTTCCTCTATGATATAAATTCTCAACGATTTCTTTAGGGTCTAGTTAAAGCTCTTTTGACTGGGCGATCTTCAAAAAACTCAAATGAGAATTTTGTGTACTACACTCAATACCCTATTCTAGTGGATTAAATTAAATTTTCCCATGATTTAGTTCTCACCATCAAGTGTTCATTCAAGAATTCTCGTCCAAATTTAATTTTAAGTGGAAGAAGAGATATTTTTTCTTTAAAATTCGTAAGAAATTCGAAAATACTTTGTGTTCAAATAATTTTATGATCTATTTAATAATCTACCTGTAATTATGAGACTGACCTTAGATGTTGTGAATAAAATGACTGGATTAGTTTTAGCATTTAATAATTTTTAAAGAATATTTAATTTGCTCAAACATCAAGATGAGAATTACTTTTAGGAAAATGAGATAAATTTAATCTGGTTCTTTTGAGATATTCAACACTAGGCATCTTAGTATTGGTTAAGCTCTTACCTAATTCATAAAACCCTAGCCGATGCTAGTCTCACGAAAATCGGTGAAAATGAGCCTTTTTACAATTATCGTTTCCTATTCCTTAACTCGAATAATTTTGATGACATTCAACTTCTCTCCAAATAAATACTCCATATTCGTGAAATAATAACATAGCCATTAGTTTAAAGTCTTTTGATTTGTTTTCAGTCTACAAGAGCAATATATTTCGTACTATTAATTATTTTTAACTTCGAGTGTTCTGCTTGATAAAAATTTATGGAATTTTATTTATAAATTCTTTTTTTAACTTAATTCCAATATTTAACTCGTCATCATGATTGATTTTGATTGGCTCTTGGAAAACAAATATGCCATTAATTTTGTACCATATAAGGTTTTTTTTCAACCTAAGATTTCTAATTTAAATTTCGGTCACTTATCAATACCGTAGGAAAATAATACAAAAGCACATTAGATTCATTAATCAAAGTTTATAAAAAGGCATATTTCAAATAAATAATTCTCATCATTATTGAAATATTCCATGTCGAATCAAGTACTTTCTTACGTCAAATTTTCGAGAGATAATGCTTTATCTCTTTAAAAAGTAGTATAATGTCACTAAAAGTGCTGGAGAGATATGCGATACTTTTGGAAAGGATTCTATCTGTGCGAGAACAGTTTAAAAAATATTTCGAAGATTAACCTCGATCAGAATGGCCAAAATTAGTGATGGAATGGCGAACTGAAAGAAATCTTAGGATGCGCGTACTATCTGAGAAGCTTGTATGTTCAATTTACGCTTCTTTCAAACACATTAGAAGGCTTGGACATGTCAACATTCGATTATTTGGTATCTCATGAATTGGATGAAAAACAATAATTGAAAAAGTATTCATCTTGCACCTCTTTGCTTGAAAAACATCAGGAATGTTAATTTTTGAACAGAATTGTTGCATACATTTATTTCACGAATATCAAGATGTAAAAAAGAAATTAAATTCTAAGCTGCCTCTTTCTTCCCCTCAACAATCATCATACCAAAAGAAAATCTTGCTGTGTAGTTGGTGGGATCTGAAAGGCTTAATTTATTATGAGCCTCTCAAACGAATAGACTCTGATGTTTATTGTAACCAAGAATTGCTAGGATTATTATTGCTTGATGAAGGTAACAAAGAAATTTAAGACCTACGGCCGTCAATGGCGAATAGAGGTAGAATATTTCCGATTCGTTCACTTAAAAGATCTACAGGAAGCCTCATAATTCAAGAGCTACAAACCGAATACAATACTGAAAAACAAACTTGGTAAAATAACGCAAGATATGTTCCAAGGTAAGAAACTTCAACAAGACAAGCAAAGAAACGTCAAAAATGTTGCGACCAAAAAGGTTTTTTCATATGTCAATTTGGAGACATATACGTTGAAATGACTGCTCGCCGTTTAAGGGAGAGGATCAAAGAACATCTACGCCATGGAAACAAGTGGTCTTCAATTCAAGAAAACCCGAAAAATACCGGAAATAATGTCAGGATCAAGGCCTTTCGCGTCATTTTCAAATCAGACCTAAAACAGGGAAAATTCCGAACTCATTAAGTCCTCAAAATCGCAGAAACACAATAATTAAATGAGGGTTTTCTGACTTTTTTCTTTTAAGCATCGTATAATTTGATTATTTCCTAGAAAACCATGCCAATTCTCGCAGAGGAGGATCACTGGGATCAAATTAGGATCTCCTGGTCGAGGTTATGGGGCCTTCAATTTTGGCTTAATAATGAACTCTTGGGTGAGACATTGGATCCGACAATTTCCTACAGGAATGTGGACATTGATTTGTGAGTTTCCCCCATGAATTTTCTTTCATCAATTAGAAAAGTCAAAATTATTACAATTTCTGAGAATTTTATTCTCTCTTGGAACAAGGAAAATAATCGATTTAAATGTCAGACAGTCAATATGAAGTTGTACACTAAATCAATACGAGATGAAAGTTGAGCTTTACCATATAAACAAGGTCTACTGTTAATATTTTATGAACAAGCAAAAAGTATTAAACTAATAAAATCAGACGAAAATTGTTGTTAACGAAGTGGACACTTTTTTTTTCTCAGGAAAATATTTCAGATAATGTCTCCCTGAGAACCTTATACAACCCAATACATTGCACACCTTAATTATAACGAAGACATATTTAGTGAATACATATCATTTCAGAGTTATCATTGAGGTGACACGAAATATGTGATTTTTTTTTACAAAATTATGAGATTACATTTTTTAAATAAGCATAAAAGTATGTACTCTTAATTGTTGTCAAATAAGTTTTAAAAAGTTAAACATTAAAAAAAATAATTTTATTGTCAACAAAAATTATTGAGATAAGTTGACAATAGTTTCTATATGATAGAAATAGATTTTTGACTAGATTCGAGTACATTACAGCACATTTAGCATTCTTGACAATTATTCCACCGTCTTTTTTATCCGAAACAATTCTTATGATAAATGCAAATGCATTTGGCTGCTTATAGAGTTAGTAAAGGTTCACTGTTCTTGACTCTCAATGCTATTATAGACGAAATAAGATCCTCTATCAAATTCAGCTCTCACTTGATTGGCGTAGTTATGTACTAAATAAGGCAAACTTCCATATTTAACAATGCAAAGATCCATAGATTTCCTTGGGTACTCTTTAACGTACTTTGCTATGATGAAATGACTGAAGTTAACAAAGATTCTGAACAAAGAATCCTCATTGGTTTAAAAAAGTGACAGTCACATACTAATCAATCTTTTTATTATTTGTATCAAAGGTTAGCCTATGTCTAATTGAAGCAATCTCATTGGTCGATAAGTTATACTTACACATCATATTTTCAAATCCACAAAGTATGCATAAAATATGTGTTTGCTCTAAAATATGTATAAATATGCTCCGCATTTTTCAAGTCCTGAAAACCTTTTTTTATCATCAGTTATCAGATTAGAACAACATACTGAATTTTGAAAAATATGAATTGGGTAGCCCTAATAATGAGTAATTTTTTGTGTTTTCATTATCAATTTTTAAAAACTTTTGATATATTGTTAAGAGAAACCCCTTTCAAATTTATTTGTTGGATGAGGAAAATTCTGAATTCCAAAAATACTTTTCATCTTCATTGACAGAATATATTTCATGAGACCTTATCGAGAACTCTTCGGCAAGAGACATTTCATTTAAGGTTCTTTTTTACTATCTTGGTTTTTTTATCGTAACAAATGAGATCTATTACAAAAAGAAACACCAAAGACTATAAGAGGCGGAGACGTGAAATATGCAATCCACACACACGCTCAAAAGCTTCTGATTGGTTACTTTTAAGAACGATTTATAGGAATACCAAAAGTCTAAGAGAGAGAAAAAGAATCGATCAATCATTTTTGTAAGAGTTGCCAAATAACAATAATCAAATGTTTTTAGAAATAGAAAATCAAGGCAAATATGAATTTTAAATTAATTTAAATTGCATTATTCGATATTAACTCTCTTTCTAAAATATGCTTATAAAAGATGATATTTCATACTTTTTGTCACCCTAGTTTTTGTCCTTGTGTGTTTCCTTGGAAGATGAACTGTGCTAACCATTTATAATTCAAATTATTATTATTAATAGAAGATTAGCAAATTTAGCATTTTCATAACTGTACAAAGATCTTGTATTTTCATATTCAGTGGAAAAAAAATTTTAATCTAACTTTTGAATCTATAAAAATTGATTTCCTTTGGATCCTTAATATTTATAACAAGCAACAATTAAGTTTTCGATTTTAATCTCCAATTATTCATCACAGATTACATCCTGATCACCACTTGCATGAACACGAGACAATGTGTTATATTGGAAACTTTAAGAGCAATGACATGGCACGGAGTAGAAGGCAGACGCTGAAACTCACGAATTCCCCACAGAACTCCATTGGGAGCTTCAACCTTGAGGACCTAAAGTTATTCGATTATCCGTCGTATGAGCCGTCTGTCTTGAAAATTACGAATCAAGGTAATGTTAACATTTTTCAGCTTTTCGTAATCTTGTTGCTAAAAATTTCTTTAGTTTCGAATTTTTTGGCTGAAAAATGCTTAAAAGGGTATTACATGAAAAGTACATTAGGGCACTGCCTTTTGGAAATAAGATCACGAGGAATCGCTTTAGATTGCTCAATTATATGATGAAGAACTAATTCTGAATTAAAAATCCATTAACAAATACGTATATTCAAATGGTCGCTATCGATTTTCTCGCTTTTTAGAGGCTACTGAATGGATATATTCTGTTCAAGCAAATTATTCCGCTCTTAAAGATAATCAGATTGTTTGGTAGATATTCTCTATTTAGATTTAGAAATTCTGGCTAATTTTTAACTTTTAGATATCGCGCATAAGTCACATGTTAAATCTATGGATGCTCAAGAACATTTTCTACTTTTTCTATCTTATGATACGAATGTTTTTCAATCCATTATTTGAGTGTCCCATGTCAAATTTTAGAGAATTCAAACTTTAATGAATTAATCTCTACAGGTATTAGTGTGGCAAAGATGACAAGCTACTACCCTTGGCATAATCCAAGCTCAATGGTTCTTATACCAAATGAAATGAACAAATATGCTGCAATGATTATGAAGGATAGCAATAAGGCAGGTCTTTGCTTACCACTAGACTATTTTGATGACTTTGGAATATATTCGATACGACTGAACGTCAACTTCCTGAAGCCGTCTTCAATGTATCCAATTGTAAGTTGAACATTTGGTCAATTTTATTCAGATCTTTGCAAACTTCCAAAAAAATCTTACCAGAAAGATTTTAGTTTAAAAATAATAGAGGTATAGTATATCAGTGCATTTTTATTATCAAGGTTTGACAAAGTTGGAAATTTGAACTAGAAATATGTCTGTCTGACTAAAAGAATTAATGCAGAAAGATCGATGTACTCTAATGAAGCCTCATATATTTCTTATAAACTTGGAGTGTGGCAACTTGGTGCAGCAGTGATTCGAGCGTTTGCACAAGATTGCATAGTTGGGAAGTTCGAATCTCATTCAGGAATCCAATGAAAGTTAGAATAATATGCAAGAAATGTTATTCTGAAAAATTGAATAAAATCACGAAATTATGAAAGAGATTACCTAAAAATTTCACTGCTATAATCTTTATTTTTTAAATTTCGTGTTCCCCAACGATCAGTCCTACTTTGAAAATTCGCAAAGATTTGAGATGACATGTTTTCTATCTGATACTTTGTGTTATAAAAAGAATTCTTGACTCAAACTTCTCAAAGTGAAAATGGACCTCCGAGAGAATCTTGGTAAAATTCGTTTGAGTAATTAGACAGTTTTATTTCTGCTGCATGAATAGATTCTCTAGTCAACTTCCCAAAACATAATATTAATTAAGGGATATTTTTCAGCTTCATATCACATTCAATTTCTTCGTTCTCATTAGGTCCAATTATTTCATTGGTCAATGAATTTTATTGGTTATGAGAATGCTTCGTTGAATCACACACTCTAAGAACTAAGTTTTTTGAACATTTAAACTGCTTTGCTAATTAATTAATTTGAGACCCCTTGCTGCGATAATGTGATTCATATTTTTTTTAATGTAAACAATTTTCAAAAAGTTGCACTTGCCGCGGAGTGTGCGCCTGGTGATAAACCAGCGAACGGTGATCATAGCGCCAGTCGCTGAGGCCCCAACTATTGTCACATTACCAAACGGGTTTTCTTTCAACAAAAGTAATATGATTGAAATCGAGTTTAATCAAAACTTGGTCAGTGTTATCATCAACAACGACCCTGTCCTCAACGCTTCCCTAAAGGCTCCGCTACAAGTAAGTGATGCATTAATCGTTTTCCGAGAAATCCTAAATCGTAAATGGGGTTGTTTTTCAACCGTCTGCATTATATATATATATCTGCATTAAAAATAAAAATTATACAAGAATTGTAATTTTATTGACAATTTTCACAAATAATTTCCTTACAAGAATAAGAATCACATTTACATGATTTTCTATATCCTTTTCAATCGCAGTTTCTAGGACAAAATGAGACTTTTCGATAGAGATTTTTTTAATATTCTCCTCGCTCGGTTTTTGTTCTCTTTTATTATTTTAGGGTATTTTGAGCGTTATAGGCTGCTTTATCCAGTAAATTCCAGAAAACAGCTAAATAAAATCTTTGAGTAGATCTAACGTATCGGCCCCAATTGAGTTATAATAGTTTATTATTTCCGGTTTATGACCCGAGTCATCAAATCTTGAGTGTAGAGATGAAGAATGACTACAGAGTGATTCTTCTTCTGACCATATCTAAGAATTGCCGTCTCGTTATTGAAGATGATCTCCTCTTCACCTTCATTGATCTTTTCATGTGTGAATTCTTTTGACAGAAAGCGTCTTGATTTGCGACATGCATTTTTCAAATATGCAACATTTTTTGGAATGAATTATTCATTTTAATTTTTCTTAAATATAACCTCATCCGACTTAACGTCTTCAAGCACTAGTTAATAACTAGTAGTTATAAATAGCTTAAATAAGGCTGATGGTTTAATGAAAAAGAAAGCAGCTTGTAAAATAATTTAGAATGAAGAAATAAAAACTGAAGAGAATTGAAAGTTGCATATTTTCTACTCTAGGACAGCTGATTTAAATTTCTGACAAGAATCAGCGTAGGTAAAGCTTGTTTATCACTCATGTTCCTGAAACCAAAATTCTTGTTTTAAATTTTTACTTAGTTGTTATCTACGAATATATTTAAATTTTGTTGTATCGGACAGAAAAATCACGCGTTTTCGCATGATCTACCCCGTACTCGCATTGTTAAGTCACTCATAGGTTCAAAGAGATTAGAACAGTCTTTGAATTTATAATTTAATATTTTGTATGGATCAGAACTGATATAAACACTACATGGCGTTTTGTTGTATCATGCTACTCCCATGTAAAGCTCCCTCATAGTATGTGCTCTGTAAGCCTTCCTGAGTTTAGAAAGGTCTTTGAAAGTTGTATGAAATCTAGAAAGGGTGGCGTAGAGAATTGTTCCAAAATATAAAATCTCATTCGTCGTGGGTTCAATTCCAATAACCTCCCTCCACTAGACGAGTTTACATGGTAAATAGTTTCAAACCCTCCCTCCTCATTATTACCTCTCATGTGAACACGAAGAGAGTTGGACTGAGCTAAGAAATTCAAATTCAAAAGATATTATTCAGTATAAGTATACATTGTATACTATACATTAAATTTTGTATGCAAATTCATAATGAAACTTCAAAAGAGCTCATCTTATAGAGTGCCATCACAGTCACAGGTTATTTTATCGTTTTCATGTTCCTCAACGATTATTCCTACATTAGAATTTATAAATTGGCGCCTAATTAAAGTTTATAAATTGCTAAAATATGCATTGATTTTAGTAGACATTTACTGAATGATTCATAGTATCTTTGATTGAATGAATTTCTAAACTTTTCAACTTTCAGTAGAAAGATTTTCATCTCAGGAATACTTAGATTGAATCAAAATTCGTCTCATTTCAGAAAAACTGAATTTTTAAGCCAAATCCAAATTTCATAATTTTGCTACGATTTTTGTCTAGAACATATTTTTGTGTATACAAGTCATTCAGCCAAAAGGTTCTTCAACTCGATTGAATTTCAATTTTGCTGTTATACTTTTTGAATCAATCAAGTCTGTGAGAATCCCTCGAAAATTATATCAAAAATTTCCTACCAATTGAATTTTGATCAATTTACCGAACCTTTTGGGTGATAAGAGGAAGAACATGAATTCGTTTTTATTGCATTACTAATAGCAATAAAATGTATTATGGCAGTTTAAAAATGTGATATTTATTCTGAACTGAAAATCAAAATTTATAGTTTGAAATTTTCTTTCTTTGATGTATTTTTTTCCGTACACTGGGCTGTCTTATATTCTTTTCTCTGGTTGGAGTTCTTAAGACGCCAGTTCACAGTTGTTTCATGATTTAATTGGAAAGATAGGTCCAAGTATCAGATTACAATCGTGGTAAAAGTTGTATTGGACCAATTCTCAACGATATTTATTCTGCTCAGAAATTGTTAACATGTCAGAATGATGGTTTTCAGAAAACTCAAGATCAACTATTCTCACTCCCCACCGGCTGGAAGCTATTTCAGTACTTAGTTCCTCTGATCTGAAATTATTCCAATTCACACTTAACTTTTGTAATCTAAACTTTAGTATATTTAAAGATGAACTTCTAATTGTTAGAAAGAAATCTCAGAATTATTTTTGTGACTAGGGCCACTGGATATTTTTTATTTCTTTAAATGCATATTTTAAGAAGAGTTAAACATATGACATATTATCTAAAATCTAATGTTTCGTAATTCACTATACTTAATAAGCCATTCATTGGCTTGTGATCATTAAGACGATTGAATTGTTCTGGTTATTCTGAGAATAAATAGTAGAAAACTCTATTTGACTATCTGATAGAAATGAATCTTGAGGGTTTATCAATGATATCAGGTGAAATGTTTCAATGTTGAGACAATATCCTTAAAGTTTCTTTGTTTCAGGCACCAAGTATGGATGAGCTTGTTGTAGTCGGAGGCTTCTGCGATGAAGAGATAAAACGAGATTTATGTGCAGATCATTTTCTACTCAATTGGCTCGAGATATGGAGTGGTCCACTCCGATTGATATCCAAATATGGAGCGATCAAATCAAGTAATGACAATTTCAAATTAATAATATTTTAAAACAAAATTCAGACTATAAGTGGACAATTAAGTTGTATTCTTGTCAACTATTTATTGAAACCTTTGTCCCATCCTTGCATTTGATTAAGTCTATTCTTGATGGGAAATTAGATTTTAATCTAAAAACTCAATTACACTGTGAAAATAATAGTCGACCACTTTGTTTTTTATGTGAAAAAATAATTTCCCACGGTCAATCACCTATATATATGATAATCTTTAAATTGGGAATCATGATTAATCTTACTTATGTCATCAAGAAACAGTAATTTGTCTGAATTTGAGAAAGGCAAAATTGATGCATTGTTTTCAGTAAAACCGGTCCATAAGAGCAATAGAAAAGGAGCTTGGTCGCTCTCATTCGACAATCTCGAGACATCTAAGTCGGAGAAAAAACGAGGAAACCGAAAGAAACTAGAGGAAGACCTCGAAAAGTCGATAAATGGACATTGAGAAAGGCAAAAAATGCAGTATTAAAGCGACAATTTCAGATCTTAACTATTCCCCATTTCGTAGGTTTGCAAGTTAAATACTGCTTCAGTCTTGTTCTTCCTTTGAACGGGATAATTTGTTCATCGACAGAATGTGTTTGGCGTTGATCTACGATAGAATCACAGTTTTTCCGGAATATCTCCATAAATGCTCGTATCTTATAGATTTTATCATTCGAATCAGGTTGATTATTGTCAGAGAAATTTAAATTCTGTTGCCACTCTTGGAAACGATTTCTTGACACTCGAGCAATTGAATCAATTCTTGTCTCTTCTGCCCAATACATTTGGAAGCGATGAATTTTTATAATTCCCATTCTCAATAATACTGCTAGGTATAACTTTGCTTCATTTATATTTGCTCCAAGTGTCCGTAAATTTT
>JJOG01005833.1:0-10617 GCA_000715275.1 Gyrodactylus salaris
CAACTTTCTGTCGAGCTATCACTGCTCTCTCTCTCTAAGAGACAGGCTAGGGAATTCGAAAAATTCTTTCAAATTAACCATGTCTCGAAATTCTAATAGCAACGTAGAAGTGTTGCTCAATTAGTATACTCAAATTATTCTTATGAAATAAATCATCATCATTAATAATTTATATATTTGTTTTTTCGCCTAGATCAATTAATGATTGAGAAAAGTTTGTGTTCAAATTTTGTAAAATATGGAATCACGAACGGAAAGTATTCTTTGAATAACATTTTTGAATATTAAATACCCAAAATGCTTATTAAAGGTTATACAAAATAATTCCAAGGGAATATATTGAGTCAAAAATAACTACAACACTCTTTCGGCGATAATGTATTGAGAATAATCCGCTTTGGTCATGAGTAGGACAACCCAAAATATTACATTTCCTTATCTAAGAAAAATGACTACATGTATTATTTACATTTTTAATTCAAAATTTATAAACCATTTATGTACAAGATACAATATTTCCTAGCATTCTCTTTTGTGAAATCCTATCGGCTATTCGGAAAGTATGACATCTTTGAAAAGGTTCTCTCAAGGCTTATGTTGTTTGACATTTTTTCAGTGTTGTATAATCATGCTGACTAAAATCCTTGTTTTTCATTTTAATTATCGCAGAGATGTCATTTGAATCCAGTCTTTTCTGGATACACATCTGCTTCATCGTTAACGAATTCAAAGTTTTGTTTTCTTGTATACAAGTCCATCATAGTGCTAGTCGATTTCTCAGCCTCTGTTATCAGGTGAATCAATACACATAATTCTCTTGAATCGTCCTTGTAAAGATTTGTCTTCCGAAGGGCTTCTTCAGCTTTTGTATTATCTCGTGAAAGATATTTTTTATAACATTGGCCTACTTTTAGTTAAGTACCCCTCCTAGAGATAACTGGGCTAGGAGGCGTTCCAATATTGATGAATCTTGTCTGTCTGTCAGGATTTTCCCAATTGCTCCTTTAACAGTAGCGAGTAATGAATCAAGGTTTTCTTTGGATCCTGCTTGAAGGACCATGTTTATTGAACATTGTTTAATCGAAAAAAGTGAATGAATTTGAATTCGTTTTAAATCGTAAAATGACAATTGTCAAAATTCATTCATACTTTTCCGAAGAATTATTAAAGTTAATCAAGAAATATTTAATACATTGAAAAATACTAAATCATGGTCATTGACGCAGTATCCAAGGAAAAGCCTAGCCCGCGCAATTCAAATATGCACTAATCTTATTCACAACGAAAACTCTTATGAAGCTCTAATACACAGAACGTGAATCAAGAGACGATAATCAACTCGAGAATTACTGTACAGTGTACATCATACAAATGAAATATTATGGTTCCATCTAATGAGATAATTGTTTTTGCATGCTTGATCAATTT
This sequence comes from Gyrodactylus salaris, assembly GCA_000715275.1. NCBI lineage: Eukaryota > Metazoa > Platyhelminthes > Monogenea > Gyrodactylidea > Gyrodactylidae > Gyrodactylus > Gyrodactylus salaris. The sequence continues at coordinate 1,429 of JJOG01005833.1, forward strand.
ATGTACGGGAAAAGATGACAAATTGTTTGCCCTTTCGATGTAATTATCATTGGTTGTCCCTTGTGGTATATTTTCTCTCTCGCACTTGTACAACAATTGTGTACTCTTATTTTTCCCACATAAACTAAGCTGTCGTGAAAGTGTGATGAGAAACGGCCAAAATAAAGTGTTTTTTTACTGTTTAGACCGTATAACTCATGACAAAAAAAACAGATTATTTTGATGAAATTCGGCACCCCTCAGCTTATTGAGAATAAGAAAAAATATTCCGAATGTAAAATCTGCATGTGACAATTGTCCACAATTGAAGAAAAATAATTTTTCAACCCTCATCCGACATATCTAAAAACTAACTTAGTTGATATTTGGGGTATTTTTTATCCCAATATAAAAAGTAGCAGTTTTTCATGTAAAATTCTATTTCATAACAGTCATTTTTGGAAACAATCTTTTCAAATTATTACAGAATGCGCTACACAGGCTTTCTCACATATCCTGTTTGTCTGAGTTCGGATCTCGAGCAAAATTGACATCTTGTACTGGATGTATATATTCTGGTTTCTCTTTAGCAGGTTCTAGCTTTTCATAGGAATTAAATTGCTTCTCTAATTTTCATCAATTCTTTTGACAGCAAAACATTTCTGGTTATTTTTCTTACTTTTGAAACATAAGATTAGACATTAGATTGTTATTTTACGAGATTATATATGAAAATACTGTTTTCTCTTTAATGAGTTTTAAGTGAAAAGAAAGGTGAATTAAGGTTAGAAATATGTTATTTTACCATATTAGTAAGTATTAGGTTAGAATCATGTTTAAGAAAAATAACATTTTGCACACGATGTGGCGTCACAATTATAGAATATTTTCTAATTTTTGTTTAATTCAACTGCTGAAGAGAAAAATATTTCCAGCTCATAATTGGTTTTGATATGAATTCAAAATTTTCACTCGAATAAACAAGAGAAATATATATACACAATTGAATCAAATGATCTGATTCCTTAGGATGGCATTTTGGTAAATATTTAAAATATTGAGCTATTAGTAGTGGAAAATTCATTGATTTAACTCGTAGCTAAATAAAAATTTTACACCAATTTAAAGAATCAACAAACTTTAAGGTGCTGGGTTTTCATAATGAATACTAAGAGTAACAATTATGAAAATAGTTAGTTTACTGCGATTCTCTATGATTTTCAACCCATATCGAAGTGGACTTTTTTTATGATACCAGCCTAGTAAGTAATCAAAGATAATTTTCTTTGGTCTACCTTAATGCCATATCATGGAGCATATTTATATTTGAGAATTTTATTTCCATCTTTGTGCTATTTCTCCTCATACTAAATCTACCATGAATGATTGGCCATCAGAGATTGTAACAAAAAATAAAGCAATTTTGTTCCTAAAATCAATCAATTATGGTCTACGATTAATTGACACAATGATACATTAATGAATTAGAAATCATTAAAATGAGGAATAATACAATAGATCAGATGTTTTATTTCCCAAGAGATTTTACAATTTCTAAAATTTCATTCCTTTCAAATCGAGAATTATAATATCCGCCAAATGCCTAGCAAAAAGATTAGTTTTTGGGTTGTTTCAATTAGAGAAAAACAGCACAATGTATCATACTTTTATCATTGACTCTTGTTAATATGAAACCAACATTTAAAAAATATTATTTCAAGACCTCTTGAAACTTGTCTGGAAATAGTTTATGCCAAGTCCCTAAAATAAATTATAAATCCGAAAGAGTACTTGACATACTAGCATGAAGATGGTTGGGATAAGGGAACTCATTAGTGCTATAAGCTCAATCTTTTTTTGAAACTGGTTTTTATGCTCAGTTCTGATATCTAGTTGAAACGATAGGGAACCGACTTGAACCCACACCTAAGAAGTGGGGATAGTAGGAGAGTTTCACAGGACTCCTCTACACCATCCTCAATTAAATAATGTGTAAATACGAATCTTTGTAAACTAAGGCATTTTTTCTTTTCTATATACATAATTCTATGCATCTATTGTTAGCATGTTCAAATGGCTGTTTCCTGACCGTTTAGTTAACATTTGAATTGCGCGTGTCTAGTTTTTCCTTTTATATATTTTCTATGTTAGCATAAGGAAAATGCTCACTAAAACTCTGAATAGTTTTCCAATTTGTGATAAGCTATTAGACTTTTTATCTTAATGTGTTTTTAATCATTCTGAGTACATTAGACAAAAAGTTTCAACATCTATTACTTAGATTACAAATTTTTTTCATTCCTTTTGAGGAGATCATCACATGACAAGTACTTTGGTTGCTACTCATTAGGTGATAAATACTGACTGGTTATTGAAATCTTCTACATTTAGTCCTCAGATAATGGAAATATCTTTAAGCATTTTTGTGAGCTACTTTTCATTTTTTACAATTTATTTTCTCCTTTATGATAAATGATGTGAAATAAATGGCGACAATTTCTATAAGTAGGCAACTTCCGTTTTTATAGAGAAAAATCATTATCAAGAGATTTGTCCATTTTTCCCCTTCCTATAAAATAGTAATTTTAAAAAATATTCTCTATTTGAGTTAGTCAGAGGTAAATCAATCAATTCATGAATCATAATGCAACTGTATCTTAACACCTGTATATTATACAGTGTATATGATAATATCATGATATTTTTATTTTTTTTTAATTTCACTGAAAATTTACGACACACGATAATTGCTTTTAATTACATCGTATTGTAGATGAGTACATTTCGAACATCAAGTGAGATTTTTTATGATCACTCTCTTCTTTATCCGTCCCTTTTGCTCTGTTTTTGTTATTTTCATAGTTTCTATCTGGGAAGACTTTAAATCTAAGCTAATAGAATCAGAATCCTTATGGAGACTAAATAAAAGTCGATTTCATTGGTCTATTCAATTGGACCTTTACGTAATGGGCAGGGTATAAAATAAACTTTGCGTTTAATCCAATATGAACATGATTAGAACACATTTTAGACCTAATATATATATAGACCCAGATGATAGAATAATTATTCAAATCTTCACAAAGCGAGAGGTTATAAAACCTGTTGGTACGAAGTTAACAGGACAAAGTCAGGATCGTGTCATAACAATTGGGAATAACAACGCAGGAGGAATGGAAGGTTTTGATGACCCATAACGGGTGGACTCCGCTCATTACGATACTCTACTTGTAGGACAAGCGAAGTCAGGGATTGATACCAGGCTGAGGGAACGCATGAAGTTGTGCTGGACGTCTTCTTGGATTGCTCCTTGGAGATCGAGCACAGGAGGCCAGCACGGTAGTCGAAGGGCAGGAGCATCTTCGATTTGTAAATTTGCAATCTAAGAGAAAATCTTATTGAAAAGAAGAAAATTCTTATGGAGCTGGAAAAGAATGCGACAGTTGAAACTCTTTCTAGTCAGTACCAATGTTCTAAAGATCTGATCTACAAAATTAAAAGAGTAAAAGAAAAGATCAAAAGGCAATCTTCAACAATTTCTCAAAACGCCAATGTAATAGAATTGTCACTGAATTAAATTTAAAAAAGTAATTTCCTAACCGTGCTTTAATAATGGAAGCTGCTGAAACCAATTTTATTCGAAAACTATGAAGTCAGAAATGGTCGCAAACGCAGCAAGACGTGTTACACACGAAATTATTTTAAAATCTTTTGAAGACAATTTTCATTTTGGTATACGAAAAGCCTAGGCTTGAAGAAATATATATTTTATTATAAAGACGTTTCTTCCAAGTCAATCTAGAAAGGAGAAGGGAGTCAGGTTAATTTTAATTAGTTTTCATAAATTGTCATTTAAAAATAATTCAATCTTGCATATATCGATATTCAATTTATAATATAAATTGATGTATTCTAAATTGAATTGACTAAAGGTGTCAAGGTACGGTTAAATTTTGATTTGACGATTCTTGCAAATTTATCTCTGATTAACTGTACTTTATAATACACGATTTATGGCAATTTATCTGATTTGTTAAAATTTGCTGGATCTTTGAAAAGCTTCTCTCCCCTACACATGATGTTTCCTGTGCTTGTAGAAGTAGGATCAGCAGAACATTTTGATGGTCGACTGAAATTTATTATTTCTGATATACAATTGGAATCTAATCTTTTGGAAATGTAGCCTTCAATATTCAAATGATCATTGATGAATGAAACTTGATTTTTGAAATCATTTTGTAGTCTGAAACAATTGTCGCTTCATTCGATTCAAGTAAAGTTGTTAAGAAGGGATGAAACACCCGATTTTAAATCAGCAAGGGTAGATTGAATAGATAGAAAAGGACGATGCCAAAACGTAAGGATATAACGCGTTTATTTCGGACATACTCGTCAGTCCTTTACATGCCAAATATATAGGGTTACAAAATTTATAAATGAATCTGATTGGTCTTTTCCACTCAGTTACAAAAATATTAGAGTAAAATTAGTTCGTAGAAGCGTCCCTGAATCAACAAGCCAAGGAAAACTCCCCTGATGACATGGGAAGCATTCCAGCCATTCAAAGGTGACATCCTAGCCAACATGTTCAGACGGAGAATTAAAGATTCTTTCAAAATCACCTTTCTCTTGTCCCTGTGGGAAAAGTACGTTGGCCATACGACCAGACGACTGGTGGAACGGATAGTTGAACACCTGCATATCACATCACGGAACGCAAATATGAGGTTTCCTCGAAAAACTTTGAAATTATTTACAAAAACCCTGGAAACATTGCAAAACTGAGAATCACCGAAGTAATTTTGATTGAGAAAGAAAAACCATATTTATGCATACAAAAAATCATCCTTAAACCCCTAGCACTGACATGGCCGCATTCGATCCCCTCTCACTCATCCCAGCCTACCCAAGCCAGTGTTAGCCAGGAGAAGAACTAGTGATGGAGTCGGTAACGCGAACAAAATTACGAAATATCTCACACAGACGCAAAATTGACTAAATCTTTCTCTTGTCACCATATAATTAAAAACTCAATTGATTTACACTTTCTAATTGACACCATAATTTTTGTACTCTTTTGATAATTGTCCCTGTACACCTATACCTTTCATAATGTTAAATGTACTCTAATATTTTTTGAAAAGACCCATCAGATTCATTTCTAAAATTTTTAACCCTTTATATTTGGCATCTAAAGGGCTGACGAGTATGTCCGAAATAAACTCGTTATATCCTTACGTCTTTTTCTATCTATTCAAGCAAAGTTATCACTCTAGCGAATTGTAGATAATCTTTTTGAATTTCGCAAAGATCATTCCTTCCTTGCAATTTTGTATCTTGTGGTTTTCTGTACAAATATCTCAGGTTGTACTGTTATTTAAAAAATACTCTTTTCGTAGTCTTAAATGGACTTTTATGCTAGGAACTTTTATGGTTTATAATTATAACGAGAGTATAAAATTTTAAACTATAAGAAATCCTGAAAAAAACTGCCAGCACGGCCATCTAGGGAATGGGTGGGGTTGATTTGCTTTAAACGTTGATGGAATCGGATTTGACGTATACTTATACTGAACTTCTCCATGACTTTATGATTCATTCGGTGCAGTATCTATGGTCCTACATCTTTCGTATGTCGATCGATGATAGTTTTCTATTCTTATTTTAAAATAGGCCTTCGATCTTATAAATCGGATTTTTGTTTTCTCCATTTTCATTTTTTGTACGCAAGAAGAACAGAATTCCGCATAACATGCCTGTCAATGTGAAAGATGGTGTAGGGGATTGCTCCCAAATCCTATAAATATGATTTACAATATGGGTACAATTCTAATATTCTCCCTCCTCAAAACAAGTTTTCTTGGTGAATAGTTTCAAACCCTCCTTCCCAATTATAACCCCTCGTGTGAACCCCAAGAGAGTTAAACTAGGCTATGAAACTCAATTCAAAGAAGAAAAGTTTTTAATATTCGAAATTAACGGGTTATTACGGATCTCTATGGGCCTAATTTCTAATATCAAAACCCGTAGTATTCTTAGAGTCCTACTTTTGCTAAAACTTATTATAGACTTTTCTTAGAAATGGGGGAGGGGTAGATGTTTCAATTTGATATCTAGTTGACACTTCTAGAAGGGATGATGGGGAACATCCTAGAGTCCACACGCTAGATGAGGGGATAGCATGAGAGTTGAACAGGATTCCTCACAGTGTAGAGTTCACACCATCTCTTTTTATAGTGATTTTTACAAGTGACTCTCTTACTCATTGAGTAATACTCAATGTTTAGGTAAAAATATTAATTCGACCTATCTATCATTTGAATCACTGATAAGCAATCTAGAAAATTTTTAATACTTTAAAGTCTGCTGATTCATTCATTGTATTTACAATCCTGGTCGCCACAATGGCTTCATTTCAAGGATTTTTACTCGGGACTGGGGACGATCGACGAGACGTGTCAAAGGTAGGACAATCACCTTCTTCTTCAGTTTCTATTCCAACTAGGGAGAATTGGGATAGGGAAATCAACGTATTTTTGACCAGGGGTACGATGATTCATTGAGTTGTTGATAGTATGGTAACTTTAAGAATTTTTACTAGGGCCGATTCATGTTGGAAAAATTAAAATCTGAAAATGTTTACCCTCGAAGCTTTCCATAAGAAGTTTCATTAAAATAAAATATGGCATATATGGTTGTTTCACTCAGAATGAAGGTAAATGAATTATAAATTCATTATTTTATTCAGAAATTCTTATCATTGAGAACAATATTTTCTATTATTTAATAGCATTCATTTTACGATATCATTGAATGAAATGAAAAATAGTCGAAACCACTTGCAATTTAACTAAAAGATATTTTTTAATTTTTTGGATTGAAATAATGATTCATCATCTGCAATTCTCGCATATATGCGGGTTAACATGTGATGACGAAGAGAGGACTTATCCCTCCAAACGTTCTTTAAATTTTCAAAAAGACAACTGAAGAAGAGGATTATCTACCAACCCACGAAACATATTGTCGCTTCCCATTTTTATTGTTACAAACCCTATTTGATGAATGTAATCATCTTTTGAGGACATAATATGCCTAATTTCCTCGAATATGTTAGCAGATTGCTGACTTAGAGTCATACTGTGGAGATAACGACTTGAATAGGTAAATAAAAAGCTTTTTATTTTCGTCGGCTCTCATCAGACCTTACACCGACATAGATATTTATACATGAGAGAGGTTTGATAACCTGCTCATTCTGGCCAATCTACTCTCGGGTGTGTCCAAACCCGTGTCCTAGGCCAATCACACGTCGGTGTGTGCTGTTTGGTGTATGCATAGCCCTCTGTCCGGTTTGAGAAAGGAGACTATGAGCTGCGTGTTGCTAACCGTGTGCTTATTCCTGCTCTTGCGTTTACCTTGCCTTGGAGACTGCGAGGCGTTACGTTTGCGGGACTATATTTTCCACTTCTTTTTCTGATTTTCCAATGCGAAATTGAGTTCTGCTTAGGTTAATCTCTTCAAATTTCTATCGCTTGAGAACTCTATTCCTGAATAATCTTTTCATCGAGATCTCAACTGTATATTTCTACGCATATTTCTTGAAAGGAATAAGAGCCATACGCTGTCGAGTCCATGTGTTATAATTTCTCAAATTTCATTGTCTATTTTTGCAGCTTAGAGAAGCGAATTAAAATGTTATTCTTATATCTTCCTTAAGTAGGACTAGATTTTAGAGCTGAAGATATTTTCTCAAGATTTAGCAAAGCCAGAAATTATTTTGACAAATCCTTTTAGTTACACTTGAACTTTAAGAAAGTCAACTTAAGGATTGATACATATTGAGACTTGATCTTGACTTTGTTGTTACTCTTTATTTTAGCACAAGTATTTTCAAAGTTATGAGCTTTCAAAGTTTGTGTGTCACTAAACCTTTAGTCGAAAAAATATCATTGAGGTTCGAGTGCTTGATAGAATTTTATCAATCACACATTTCTTTGATAGAGAAATACTCAGCGCTAATATATGCTATTTAACCAAGACGAAGTTTTTTTTAATATTGAAAATTAATTTCCTCATCTTGGAAATTCTTCAGAGAACAATTATTGATGATTTCATCAAAATCGTTAGAAATCAATCTAAGATTATATATGATCAATAATGAGAGTGAGAATTTTGGCATAAATTTAAAATATTTTATTAACACTCATGGCTCTCTGAGAGATGGCTCGTTAGTTAGGCTACTCACCTGTTCGTTTGTGTCATAGATTTTCAAGTGTAATTTTAAAAAATTCAATCAATCATATATATCAATTTATGCGTTCTAAATTGTGTTGACTGAAGGTGTTAAGATACGGTTCAACTTTGATTTGAGCATACTGTGAGTTATCAATCAAAATATCATCTCTAATTCAGGTCATAAACTTTCTTGTAAAAGTTTGAGTTAGAAATTCGTCTTCTTTCAAGGAGAAACATGTCACACCAAATTAAAAGTTTAGCGGATTGATCGTTGAGGAACATGAAACTTCAGCAAATATAGACTCTGGTACTACATCATTAAATTTCACTACGAATTCATTGAGCATGAAAATCTATAAAACGAACTTGATAGCCCTACTAATGATGAGAATTGATTTAAATAATCATAGATGAATAAACACTGACGCCATGGCTATCAATAGAAAGATTTAATTGATTTCTTTTCTCTTATTAAAAAAACTATATATAAACCTTCCTTAATAATTTCTCTGAAAAAATATTCTAGATGAAAAAGTTTATACAACTCGTATTAGTATTTAGTAAGTAAGGTAATTTTCAAAATCTTGTAAATAATCTGAAACCCTATTTTCAGCTTCATGTTTGCTGGGATTTGAATGTGAGATAATTTCATGCTAGGTTCTATTTATAAATAATTAATACTTATTTTCATTTCATAGCTTCTAGTGAAGTCAAACAAGAACTGAGAGTCGTGGAATTGAGCCTTTCGGACAAAGTCGTAACAAATGGTGGACCCCTAACTTGGAGTGCAGAACTCAATGATGAGACTAAACCCGTTTATCATGAGCTGCAAGAGCAGGTCTGTCTGGTGAGTCACAGTAAAGACTAAGTAGAGTCTATACAAATGTTTGATGTCAATTTGCTTTCTATTTTAGTCTTTTCAATTGTATATTCAAATTATATTACAATAATATATTACAGATTTCTCTCAAC
>JJOG01005837.1:0-13762 GCA_000715275.1 Gyrodactylus salaris
CAATTAAAAGCCTTAGTTAGGAAGATGTGACTGATGCGCGACATCTGGTTAAAAATTAGCCAGAAATTCGAAATCTAAACGGAGAATATTTTTCAAACAATCTGTGTATCTTTAGGAGCGGAACAATTCGCTTGAACAGAATATATCGATATTTCCATTCAATAGCCTTTAAAGAGCGAGAAAATCGATGGCGGCCATTTGAATTTATTTGTATATGGATTTTTAACACATCAGAGTTTCGACCATAGTAGATAGATTTAAAGCGCACGAAAGATAGAAATAGCCTCAGAATTAGTTCCTCATCATATAATTGAGCAATCTAAAGCGATTCCTCGTGATCTTATTTCAAAAAGCACACATAGGTTATTTTTAGGGCAGTAAATGCTAAATGAGTATCATCAGATGGGCTCTTTCATAATTTCATAATATTGGGTAAAAAACTAACTGTTCTGCTGTCTTGATGAATTTTGGATGCGGTCCTGTTATCCAGCAACATACACCCGGAATGGTCATATTTTTCCCTTTATGACTAACTTCCCAAAGGTAATCTGATGAGGTAGAGTTGTTGACAACTTCAACTATGTCCCCTTCACGTAGATGGCCATTCCGTGTCTTTATCGAAAGTAGCATTCTTGCTTTTATTGGAGATGTGTAATCTCCATCAAGGCATTCCCCATTCTTAATGAGACCTTGACGTAGTTCTATGGGAGAGACGAATTTTGAGTTAGAGATGAGATCAATCGATCGACGATATGTCTTGGCGTATGTTTCCATTTGATCCTTCAACTCATTATTGATGATCGACAGATCGGAGAGGCTATATAAATCAGCACCAGTATCACGACATCTCTGCTCTGCCCACTTTTCATGACGCTCAATGATGGAGTTCAATTGTTTTAGATCAAAGTGGAACTGGAAAATTAAAATTTTGACTTTAATGACAGAAATTGACAAACTCTTGTAAATGAGAAATTTATGTATTGAGTTAACGAAAGTTAAGACTTGGACTGTCAAAAACTCTATCTGTGGGTATTCTCTAGATCTTTTTCAACAATAAGGTCACGTTGCATCGTTAAGAATCATTATTGGAGATGAAATGATATTCCTAAATGTTTTTTATGATTCCAAGATTAATGCAATCGTTTATATTTCTATATCATATTTCTATTGTGTATCAAATGATCAGACGATTCTGAGTCGGTCGGGAGCGGAGAAAGTTGTATTGATGAGTCATGATAAGACGAAATTCAGTATCTACAAACACCAACTTATCTTATAAATGGGATTTAGCGCACAGTTCAAACTAATGAAAAACCATTATCTCACAAATGACAACTAAGACTATTGAATTAGAAACTTATCGTCCAATTTTCATTTCCATAAATAGTCCAGAGTTAGACGTCATATATCAAAATATTGTTTCGAGAATTTTTAACTTCAAATTTTAACTTGCTTAATTTTGTCTTGTTAGAAACTTTATTTGCTTATTTATCGAGAATAAATGCTCTCTCAATAATCTGCAAATCTAGTGCTTATGGCTTATATATTTACCTTGTGGTAATCAGCTGAATGCTTCAAATGCAATTGTGACAATGAACTGAGTTGGTTGCAATACTTCCAACAGAGATCAACGCTTCCTTCAATATCCTGTTTTTTAAATAAAGAGATTAATTCCTTAGAGTATTTCACTTTTAGCTTACTCTTTCTGAAACTTTATCTACTATGTTATCCTGGCGTGACAGGCTCTTTTGGATGGATAATTTGTTTATTTGCTCTGTGAGTTCCTGGGGAAATTGGAAATTCATTAATTTCGATATTTATTTAGAACTTTCATAGAATGCAGTTTTATACTAAATGATACAGATAGAAGAAAGAAGATTTTATTTTCATTCATCTTGTTTTTCGTATTTAACATGTATTTTCAAACGACACCTTGCAATCCGTACTGATTAAAACCCTGTAATTTGATAAAACTGATTCCAATAGAACAAAGATAGATTAATATTTAATCAACATGGTTGAACAGGGTTTTATAGACTCAATTAAAGTACAAGTTTAACCAATAAAATGAAAATAAAATTGCGGATTCAACTGTCAGGCATGCCGAATAGGAATTTTAACTTTACAAGTTGAGAATTTTAGTCAATTTTATGGACTGATTGATATCAACCCATGAAATTAGAGCGAATTTGGAGGGAAGGCGTAGAGGATTGATACCAGAGTCCTATAAATATGATTTCTCATGTGACGTGGGTCACGAGTTTACTTGGTAAATAGTTTCAAACCCTCCTTCCCCATTATAACCCCTGATGTGAACCCGAAGAGAGTTAGACTCGGCTATGAAACTCAATTCAAAGAAAAAGTATTCAGCATGCTTGAAGTACTTGAGTGCCCTAGCGGATATGTTTGTTTCACTCAAAGGTTTAAAGAGGAATTCTTCGAGACGATATTTTCTGCCATATTGAACATTTTAATAATTTCATTGAATTTTTAAAAGGATACTTTTGACTGGTATCCTAACAACAAATGTAGCCCAATAGACTTACTCCATAATTTCTTTCTAGATATGATATTTCCTTGATATAATTTAGGGCGAGAACATTCTCCTTTGCATCCACTTCTAGGTCGTAGAGCTTATTCTTCATATCGCTAGTAATTCTCTGCAAATAAAGTGAATGTACTTTAATGAGAGAATGTTGACAATTCAATAAAGAAATAATAAAACCTCAAAATAGTACATTTTGTAATCAATCGAATATCTCAAGATGTATATCCACTCAAATTTACTACTTGAATACACTTTCGTGATGCTACTGAGAAGTAGAGATATAATTATATTTAAACTAACTACATCTGATGATAGGGAATTTTGAATTGACTTTAATTCTGTGACAATCTTCTCTTGCTTCTTCTGTTCATCATAAAGGGCCAAATAGTTGATACCAATCTCATCTAGCTTTATAAGGTCCTACGTAAGAAATGGTCTTGCGTTAATTTTTAAGAGATTTTGCTCAAGTATAATCTTCTCACCTGGAATTCAGCAACCCTTCGTTCCAGACTATAAACATCTAGAATGGGAAATAAAAGAAGATAAGCTTTAACATCACTCTATCCAACAGGAGTGTGCGTTATGCAATAACGAATGTTTTTTTATTCTTTCTCTTGCTTGACGATACGCCTGAGCAGTGAAATGAATATAAATAACAATCACGAGAAAAAATATTTTCTTCAAAGTATTGCTCAAGACAAGAATTCCGACTCACCTGTTGTCATCTTTATTTAGATTGAAAATCCGAGTAACGAGTTTCCGTTAGAATTCTATTTCCCAGTTATTTGAAGACAATATCTCTTTGGTCTCTGTTTAGTTTACTAAATGAATGGATATAATTCCTTATTAGAGTAGTTTACAAAAGAGCTTTCAATAAAAGAAGCTCTTCAAGGGATATTTATCACACAACTCAACGGTTCTTACATCTGTAGTCCCAAGACTCATTTTGATAAATAGGAGAGAACCCGGTTATAAGACAATACGCGCTATTCTCATTACATGCCATATATGTACGTTCTTTCCTATTTATCAAAATGAGTCTTGGGACTACAGATGTAATAGAAAAGATTCAAAACTACCTATCCAGTTCGAACATCAACGGTTCTGTTGGGCAAGATCACAAAAGAGAGACTCACAAAATAAAAGTAATCCTTAATGTAAATGCCCCTCTCTATCTCTTGGCAGTAAATCTCGTTTTTGTTTTCTGGTTGTCTCTGTTGATTTCTTGCGAAATATTCTGAATAAAATTCTATATGTTCAACTTTATATTCCTTCAATTATTCAATATATTTTATACATGATCAATGAGAGAGAGAGAGAGCTGGTTGTCTTTTGTTATTTTATTATTATGTTTTTCTTCACTATCAGATTACAATACACAGTATCGTCTAAAGCTGGATTTCTTGTTGTTCATCATTATTGAAACTAAATGTAGCTCACAAGATTTCTGTTTTGTTTCAAAACAACACTAATACAAGAGAACCTTTGACTAATCTTACAAGCTAGAGTATTTTTCAAGACTTCTCTCATTGGTCGGGTGGCTTTGAGAAGAGTTGAAATGCGTAGGTGGTGACATTAGTTTGTCTAAAAATCGTTTGTGTGCTATTCTTGTTATTTTCTATTCTATATGGAACTATGATGAATGTTTGTTGTCAATGCATGAGTGAAGAGAAAGAAATAAAACATGAGCTCTACCTTGAACATGTGTTTGTGTAATCAAGGCTGTTAATATATTACATGACAAAAAAACAGGGTCTTTCAAGATAGGTAGTGTATAGATTAAGAGTACGACGATTCTCTTTTTCTTCTCTCTTTAGCATGTTCAACATCAGTCCTGAGAGTTGATAGGTTACCTAAAATATATACAGCTCCATAGAAACGAAATTCAGGACTCAACTCTGCTTATTCAGTTCTCATCGATTTTGCGAGAGAAAATAAAAAAGTGAAGCGTTCTCTTTCATTCTACTGTTACGAATCTTTTAGTTGAATTTTTCTCTTATTTTAATCAAGCTCTCTTTCTGTTACACTCTGATCAACATGTAACCTTGAGAGTATATCTAAAAGGCATTCACTTGTTACTCTTGTCGATTTTAATTTCGAGAAAACAACTATTTTAAAAAGTGAATGACTCTTAAGAAAACTGATGAACCCTAGTCTTGGAAATGGGGTCATTTCTTACCCCAGTTGATTTTTGAGTTGAATATCTTTCTCAGAGATGTTTCATAATTCAACCAGGTTGGGTTGCTTTTACAGTACTCAACAGAAAAAATACATGAGATTAAAAGAGGTCAAACAATTTTCAGGGCATTAACCATTGCGTTATTCTTTTCGACACTTGTCACCTAATGGACTGTTAATTACTGATGTTTTAAGAAATGTAGCGGGATCGAAAATTAGCCCATCTAGAACAAGGGTTAACGAAAAGCAATCGAAGGAATTTATTTCATTTTCATAGATTCCATTTCTGTTGACAAATATTAGGTGAATATATGATCTATCTCCTAATAATTAGCTTATCATTTTGAATATAATTTTTATCTATTCTTTATATTTCTTAGAAGCCAATTCCGATGCAGATACAATACCCGCGATAAATGGAGCAAAAGTGTTGAATATGAAGCCCGAGGGTGGTCTCTTTTTTTATATTTTTCGTTTTAGAAAAATAATAATTTCTTTGTATGAATTAGGATTGAGAAGGCACAGGGTAAGCATAGCTAAAAATAAAGGGTTTGAATACACCAGTTGAATTAGACTTAAAGTCTTATATCTACTAATGGTCAAGTAATTAGAGCTTTCCTTTTCTACAAACTTGGTAACACTCTGAATAGGGCTAAGGTTATTGAAGACCTCAAGATTGAAGACCATTGACAATTGAGACTGTTTCCGATATAAATATAAGATTCAAGCTTGAGGCCCTTCTTTAAAAGAAGTAAGGTTTTTTTCAAGTTTTTACTAGGGATCCTGAGAAATTTTATAATGAGGTTTTTTACATAGCTAAATTTAGGTGTGTATTTAATGCTGGTTGTTCTTGTGACAAGAAAGAAAAGCATTACATGCAAAATTATTTTTACTTAAATCAGCACTCAATGGGACAGCAGACTGATCTTCACTTGGATGCTAATTTTTGTAATCAAAGATACTTCATCTCCAATAGTATTACATAATGAGGTTCCTTGTGAATTATCAGATTATAACTAGGTCATTACTAACGACTCATTATCGTCATGACTAGGGCCACCAAAAATATGAAAAGTCATATTTTTAATGGTCGGGTTTATTTAAAAAAATTCATTTTATATTATTTTTTTTATGTAGCCCAAATGTCATATTTTTATCAATTCTTTTCGGTCGAATTGGACGCTTCTAACTACAAAGTCTTAACTTATCAACCAGATTAGATAATCTTTACTAGCACATAGGGCTTGTTATGCTAAGATTATTAATAGTTCTTACAATATCAGACCCATCCATACATCAAAATGGTTCTTTCGCTGAAAATTGTTAACTATGCTCTATCATTCAATGACGAGCTTAAGAAAATTTATGGATTACCATATTGTGAATTGTGCAAATTTCCTATCAATGGAAGAAAATGCTTCTTAATTGATTGCTTAACACAGAAAAACCAAACGACACATGGATTTACTCAAGGCCCGCATCACGCACATAGAAATTAGACTCTGTAAGGATACTCAATTCCATGATTTTACTAAGATGCTACTATCAGCTGGGATTCCACAGCATAAGCTGGGAAGGTGAAGACTAAAATAAGAGACTAAGTTGAGATCTAAAATCGTCAGGTAAACAAAGTAAATAAATCGTTTAAGCCTTTTTCATGATTTATAATGACATTGGCATACAACAAGTAATCCATTAAATGGTTTTAGTAAGTTTGAGAATGAGTTTTCAAGGTAGAAGAATAGATGCATTTTAATTTAGTAAAATTTATAACTAAATATATGAAAAATCACTTGTTTGAAATTGATTTAACATTTCTAAAAAATCAACAAAATGTCCAACTTTAAATTATTCTTGACTAGCCATAAAACGAATTTTGGTCAAGATAATTCAGTCTTGAAGGTTTTCAATGATAATAATTCGATTGAGAAGGCAAATTAATTGTAGAAAACAATTTGATAAATTATTGAATATCCCTATGAAACAATGTATCATTGATACATCAACCCCATGTGAGAAAAATATTTTTTTATAACGGAAAAAGTATTTGAATGGTTATGAAGCACTAAGCTTCCAGGGACAAAGGGGTTTAAGAAGGTTAGAAAATAATATTTAGTGTATTATTAAAACGAAGAAGAGTATAGTTTAGCTGGTTCAAGGTACTGTAACTGCTAGTGAAATTCAGTTAATTGCTATGTCTGAGATTTTTTATATGAGAAACCCCTTTTTATTTTTTTCTCTGAGAAATGAATAAAAATCGATAACTTTTGTCAAAATGAAACGCGTCTGCACTATTCATATTGAATAGGCCTCTCTTTAGGGTTTAGTTTCCCTCAAAGTCAATGAGCATATTATGACATTTCCTGATCCCCACTTGAGACGTAATACCTTACGAAAATGCCAAGATGTTAAACGGCCTCTCCATTAATAGCTTCTAGAAGTAACTCAATTTTCTAATAATAGATCTAATCACTGTTAAGAGATTGTTGAAAGAAAATCTAAAATTTCATTCTAATGATTTAACATCTTCTACTAAGACAATTAAACATGCAGGCTTTTATGATTGAGGACACGTGTGTCCTTTTGCTAGAGATTGGTTTACATAAGCTTTTCATCTCAGGGATGGTTTCGTGAGAGAAAATGATGAGAATTAATTAATTAATCCGAAAGATTTTTTGGGGAGTAATCTTTTAATTTGGCATCGCTATACCTTTTTTCCAAGGATTTTTTCGAATATGGACAATCACCTGCTTTGAGGTTAGGATTGGAAACGATCATGCATGTAGAGCTGAAAGTATTAGATTGAGCTTTACGGTTTTGAACAGAAACAGAATGATAATCTGCTCGAATTATGAATAAAGGAAGCGCTCTACATAACGAAGATTATATGTAAACAAGTCATCCACTTGCACTCCCTTTAATTACGCTGGCCAATGTGAAAGTGTTTCCTTTTTCTTAGGCTAGCAATTAAATTTAGTAACCTACTTTGGATTCATATAACTTTTACAATTTCATTCTGAACATTTTTGTAAATTCACTTGATTATTTTCTAACCATTTGAAGAACTGATGATATGGGTCGAAATATATATTTTCTTCATTCCATATTTGAGAGAGAGTATTCATCATAAAATAAGAAGAATATTTCTATTTGCTCAACTTGAATGATTCATTAACTTGATTAAGAATAGAAATAAACAAAAAAAGAATCTAAATCGATGATTTTAAAAGATTTTAAATAGTCCCCAAGCTCAAGTGTAGTTCAAAATTTCAAGATTTTTTAAATTTAAAACAAAAATTACCTGCCTTCTCAAAAGTCAGTTTTTCCAGTCAGTGCTTGGCAAGTAAATTTTCTTAACAAGCCATTAATTCTCAAAGTAACCCCTTATAAATAAAAAATTTAGTTAATGGTACTACTCATTCTATAAAAACTCATAATGTAATAAAGTGTGTTATCAGACAACTCTGATTTGAAGATTTTCTGATAAATTTATGACGTTTATCGATATGCACTTGTTATGAAATCTGATCATAGCTATGATTACAAATTTTAGATTCTATGTAGATAGAAATAGTCAAAGCCTTTACAATAAAAATCAAATCCGAAAGATGTAAAAACGATTTATACAAGAAGAGGAACTCACCAAAGAGCCGGACACTATCAAATGGCTAATTATTATCGAGGAAAGTCTTCCTACTACCTCGAGCGATTTGATTGGTCGATTGAGTAATAAACTCTTCTCATTGGCAGAGAAGAAATTCATTGTCAAGTTGTAAGTGTTTTGCTGAATATTTCTATTTTACAACTCATTGAATTCAAAGATATTAAATAGCTTGTCCTTTTTAATTCATTGAGTGCATAATTTCACTTAGAATTACACTTGAAAGAGTACATTTTTCAATGTTTGATTTGACTTGAACAAGTAAGATTGAAATAGGGTTCTTTCTAGCATCGATTTTTCTGTTCTCGAAATCGTCTCCTATACTACTAAGAAGTAGTTATTTATCTACTATCTATTTTTTAACCTTTCTAATTATCAATTAAAGAGTATCACTGAATATAGCAACGAAATGTAGATAAAAGAAGCAACTCTAGTTATAAGTAGTATGAGAGTATTTTATTTAATCAAAAACATCATCAGTCAGGTCGGTAGGATTGGAGCCGAACATCCTGGTCTTCTTACGCAGCGCTGATTCATTGCGTGTTTGAACCTTGTTCGCATAAGACTTTTTGCCTTTCATCAAAGTCGCTCTAATGAGATTTGGTGAAATGTACTTTGGATTCTCCCACACGATACTACCACCAAACGGTTCGCTGAATATTTTAATCGGTTGAAGTGATAACCTCGGGCCAATCTCAGCTACAGCGCCATTACGATCTAGGATCTGATAATATCTGATCCAGATACGATTACAAAGAAAGGAAAAATTCATCACCTTGTCTGAAAAAGGTTGAGACCTTGGATGGTTCTTAGGAACACCAAAAGTCTGAATGAGCAACTCCTTGGTGAGTTGCAAGTGAACATCTCTTGAGTCGTTGAATGAACTATCAAAAGCAAGGAGTGGGCGGCTCTTTTTAAGGCTATTACCAATGAACTTAAGCTCTCCTGAGGTGTGGATATTCTCAACGAGGAACTTTATGCTAGGGCCGTTTGTTGCACAGGATATCCATAGATACAAGTCCTTTTTCTTTCTAGCTTCGAAGTAGAGAATCTTGGAGCAATTCTTCATCTCAGCTAGCTCGCAGAGAGTTTTTAATTCTTTCTTGTGGTCGAGCTTTGAGTCCGATTTACTCTGAGGTAATGTATTTACTATGTCTTTCATTAGATGACGTCCACGAAAGTTGACACCTCTGGAGGATAGAACAAGGACACGTTCGCGGTTTATCCACTCAGACTTTCTAACATAAACGTCTGATGATTTGATAATTGGTGGAAGTATTACTGCCTTTTGAAGGACTTCTTTCATAGGATTATCATGTTTCCTCTTCATTGCTGGCATTATGATAATTTTAAATATTTAACCTATTTAAACACCGAGTGCAGTGACAAAATAATAGTTCTTGATTTAAAATATTGAGGTAATTCGAATTTGAAAGTAAATCTCAAGCTGTTGTGGAGCATATTTTCTTCCCTGTAAATAACAATTTCGCAATTCATAAACATTCCTTTTCAAATTTCCATCCGGTAAGTCAAACATAACGGGACGGAAGTCTGAAAGGGAGTTTATGAACGCTCTTTCTTCAGAACTTGACGTTCAAGTTAAACGGTTTAACATTGTTGGATGGAATAGATAAATGTGACGACTTCATGTGAGTCCTGGAGTCTGATGTAAATCTAAAAGAATTTTAATTCATCAAGCTATGTTCTTGTTTTTTTTATGAATAATTATGTAAGTCGTAGAGTGGTCCACTGAGTGGATCCTAAGGAAAATTCAGGCCTATTCAAATTCGCGAATAATTACAATGGAAATGTTCAATCATTCATGATATATTCTCGAATTCTACAAAGTAATCTAATCTTGAAAATCATTCATCATTTTATTCTTTTATTGTCCAATGACTTGAAATAGATTATTCATGAGAATTTCATACGAAAGTCTAAACTAAACAATCAATCACTAATCTAAAATGTGCTAATAATTTAAATTTAAGCGATAGTTTTGTCTGGACACCAATTGATGCAATTTTTTTCATTTTCTTAGTCGCTAGAATATATCTGAACTACTATGAAATTCTATTTTGTTCAGCATCAAGTCCTCTATATTTCTCATTTTGCATGGGAAAAAGAAATGAATTATTAATTTTGCCTGTGAGAATCCATTCATAATCAAGTGGATCTCTTTAATGTGGTCCCTAATTATCATGAAAATTATATAAATTAAAAAATAATTTTATTCAATTATAATTGAAGCCCGTTTGAACTTGTGGCTTGTTTTTAATTTTATAAATATTTTAGTTCAACCGATATTCAGTGACTTCTTACAAGGAATTCGACTAAATGAAATTTTCAAGTCTAATAATTAGGATGAAAATAAGAAAATCTGGGTTTCTTAAAGGCAATAATTGACGATCAGGTAATATGCACTGATTGAATAGGATGATTTCTTCTGAATTGATTGAGTAACATCGGTTGGTTGAACTCATCATTTTGAGAAAATAGAAGAATATTTCTAGTTGCCTTGTATATTATTCTTTAGATAGATAATCTGAGGCTAACAGATAACTTCCTTCGTGGCATTTAAATGTGTGTTTGGCACCTGCTCTTCAAGAAGATTAAATAATAAAAAATACGCCTTTGGCCCAAATTGTAGGTCTTAAATTTAATAATTATCCCTCTTATCGAAGCCTTCATTACGGATGAATTCATAGACCTCGGGATATCCTACAATAATCGACTCGGCTTTGAAGCCCATTTCAAATCCATCAATAAGGCTGCTAATGTCAAAGTGTTCTTCCTCTGCAAATTCATTAAGAATATAAACCTACGAATTCGTCTATTTAAGGCCTTCATCCTTCCTGTCATGGATTATGGATCAGCATTCACGCTTTCTGTCTCCAAAAAGCACTCAAGAAACTAGAAGGCATACAACGAAGATTCCTATATTACTGCTTTGGAACCCTCCCTTACAACGAAGCCCTTCAAAAAGCGAACCTACAGCCACAAAGACCCTACTAGATTTCAAGAACTTTAATATGTGATAAAACGATTTTATGTAAATTTTTCCAAATACAACCTTCTATTCAAAAAATTAATAAAATTTTGCCTATATGTTGTCTCAAGTTGGGATTAGTACACTCCATCCTAGGATATGTTAGAAATAAAACAACCATGCCATTCAAAATTATGATTATTATCATTGAGTTGAGTTGATAGAACGTCAAATTTGTGAATAACTCTACTGCTTCATATTTCTGGTTCCTTCTCGATAGAAGGCTATAAGCCTTGAGAATAATATCAGATTTAAAAGGCTTACAAAAATTGTTCTTGATTCAAGATGAATTCTGAAAAAAAAGTAAAATTTCCAGTGTCATAGTTATAATTGGACTTGAAAAATCTAGTTTATAGTATTCATTCACGATTTGATTGATTTCATTTCCCTCATAATTTAACCAAAGAGTAAATTTTCATGTTTTGGATCTAAAGTTTAAATTTAAATAATGAATTACAGAAAGAAGAAATCATGTTTTGTATCATAAAACCAAGAATTCCTGGATTCAAGCTACTCCTTATTTTCATCTTGGATTTTATAAAATTTTAGATGTGTCCCACATGAATCAGCAGACTTTAAAGTTTTAAGTACAAACAACCTAGGGATTGCATGGAGCTTCATTTATAGCGCATAACCCAAGTCTTCCTACCTGAGGTTAGATCTCTTAGAATGTCACGTACTTGCAGAGGTCATTTGAGAAACGGGTACAGTAAGATTGGGTTGGCAATTTGGTTAGATATCTCTACAAAATCATACAGTTTGAAGTGAAAAAAAAAATTCTGAATGAGTTTCAAAATAAGTTTCACTTCAATCTTTTCAAGTCATATTATTCCTTCCATACAATCTCCAATAATTCCCTTACTGATATTTTACCTGTATTCTTTATTTAACTTTGTGAGAAAGGGTTTGTAAACACTCATTCCTCAATCTTCTTCAGATTTAGAATTCTGTAATTAAACACAATTTAAAACTTTATCTAACTCGAAACTGACTTGTTCAACTAATCTCAGACATCCATAGACGTACATGTCTCCAAAATGATATAATCTGTATTTGAATAAGCTGGATATCTTTTTGTTTAGTTGAATTTATAGGGTGGAGGCTTGGCGTAGACTAACGTCCTCCAATTACAAGCTTTGAGTCGAAACATGGTTTGGGTTCGTTATCACTGGCCTCCTTCCGCTCAGCTCACCAGTATAACCCCTCATGTGAATCCGAATGACTTCAATCGTACTTTGAAAATTCAAAAAAATAATAGTTAGATTTTGAAATAATAATAGATCAAGAAAATAATTTTATGAAAGACATTTGATATTTCTTGAGAAAAGTTAAAAAAAGTTCTACTTAAAAAATCTGTTCACGGAAATAATATTCAAAGAAAAGTTTCATCGTGAGTAATAGCAGAATATCGATTTCCATGGTCTATTACAAAAACTTATTCGATATTTATCACTCCATCGGTTGCTTAATGAGTTCGAGTTCATACATGGAATCGATATTTTTTGATCTGGTGGAAAATTCGTAATGAAATCATGAAAGAGCTCGTCCTTTAAAGACGATTTCACGTTCCCAGACGAGAACCTAAATGAGAAAATGTCTACGATGTGTATGATCTTTCTTCTTCATCCTGCTTCTATTCGATGTAGGGCCATCTCTTGGTCTTATAGAGAGGCTTGCCTCTTTGTCATGTCACTTTATCAAACAAAAGTTGGGTATTTCATCGGTAAAATAATCATATAATACCGGAGAATTTCTCAGAAATTTATCTGATTTAAATTTTGAGTTTGTTTTTCGATTTTATCTTGTTGATCCAGTGTATAAAAGCCCAATCTTCTTCACCTGAAAGAAAATTGTCTGCATGGATTTTGACTTTCTAATTTTTCGGCAAATTTTCAGCTAATTTTAGCTCCCATTCCAAATGTGGGCATATTTTCGTTTCCGTTCTTGCCTTAATAAGGAATGAAATCATAAAGGAACCCACCCATTGCGCATCTCTACCTAACTAAGTTTATATACAATATAAACGTGTACAATAAAAGTGTATACCAAATATTTCATACAAAGGTCAAATCACCTGTTTACCAATAATTAAAAAGATTACAACAATTAAATGGGTCACACAAATAAAACCGAAAAAATTACCATGAAAAAATAATGATCAAGAAAAAAGAAGCGCAGTATCTAAGAGATTAGGGTTCAATTAGTCTATAATTAATTTCTTATCCTAATGAGAAATACTTTATCGTTAAGAAAATTTTCAATTTTTCATTTTCAATTACATTATTTTTGGTTTCTTGATGATAATTTTGCAAAGTTAAGACAACCA